>JAODAL010045237.1:0-32123 GCA_025379985.1 Phyllomedusa bahiana | reverse complement strand
TTGTTTTTTTAAAAAAAACGGTTTTTTGCCCCTTTCATTTCACCTGGGTGATATAAAATTTGCTTTTTTAAAGTTTTACGTAGATGCTGCGTCAATAAACAATGCTGGGTGCGAAATATTAAAAAAAACGTAATGTTTTGTTTTGTAAAATAAACGGTATTTTTTGCACCTTTCAATTACCGTGGTAAAATAAGAATTGCTTTTTTAAGTTTTACGTAGTGCTGCGTAAATGAACAGTGCTGGGTGTGCAAAAGTCAAAAAAGTAACTGTTATGTTTTGATATAAAAAAGGGTATTTTTTGCCCCTTTCAATTCACCTGTGGGAATATAGAATTGTGTTTTAAGATTTACGTAGATGCTGTGTCAATGAACGTGCTGGGTGCGCAAAAGTCAAAAAAAACGTAATGTGATGTTTTCGTACGATAACCGGTTTTTTTTTGGAAAACAAACAACCCTGTGTGACTAAAAGATTGCGGATTGAAATTTAACTCAAGGTGGATATATCAACGTCCGGGTAAGGGGTAAAATTGAACCCTATCTGAAATGTATACGAAAATTTAAAGTGGAGTTTTGAGCAAACAAAGAGACCTGCAGTTACTAAAAATGATGTTTATCCAAATGGTTCGGCGCCAATACCCGGAAAATATTTAAATAGAAACTGTTAAAATAAAATGTATTCCACTACCAAGTCTACACTAAGTCTTGGTAAAACTTTATCCAGTTTTCTTTAAGTAGAGTTGTCTGCGTTCGCCGGGGGGCCCCCCCCCGCTCCCCCGCTGTGAATTTACGCGGTAGATGCTGCTTTAAAATTCTCTAGTATTACAAAAAATCTTCAAATCTCAAATTAAACTAATTGGGAAGGATCACAGCTAATAGTAGGGGTTTTCTCTGTGGAAATAGAAAAATTTCGCTGAGTGTTTGGCCACGGGCAGAGGCGGCCCCTATCCCTTGAGCGCTGAGAGACACTGAGGCTGAACGGGAAAACGCGTTCTATGAAAAAACGGGGGTCTTTTGTTTTTTTCCAGAAATCGAAAACCTAAACCCCAGTCATGACGTGCACACCATTACCCTGCTCTATTTGTAATCTTTTTGTGGCCGCCAAAATTACAGGAAGCCCAAAAAAAGGCGCGTCTTATAGAGATGCACGTTTTTAACCTTTAATTTATGCATGACTGGAAATTTCGATCACCAAAAAAACCTTCCCGATTTCAATTTTGTCGAAAAAAAATCGTTCCCAACATATTAGGGGTGTGGGGGGACGAATTAAACACTACACGTGTAAAAAATCCCTTTTAAAAAAATGCGGAGGGGTGTATTTTTTGTATGTTACACCGGGAAAAAAAAGCAAAATGATGAAAAAGTAAAATTAAATAAAATTTCCCTAAAAAAAATTCTGTAAACAAATGTCAGTTACCAAAAAAAATACAAAGGGGACAGTCATGTCAAAATAGATAGGCCACTTTGTGATTGTGGGTCAAACAGGTTTAGGGGTCTGCTGTGGCCCCGGACAGGTATAGTCAATGTCCGTTTAACTAATGATGATTAAAGACTCCTTTTCCCAGCACTTTTTAATTGTGGGTTCAGCAGGGTTTTAAAGGTCATACTGCCATACAGGCAGATATGTTAATGTCCAGTTCAATAAAAAAGGTGGTTGAAGACCCTTTTCCCGGCACTTTTTAATTTGGGGGTAGACAGGTTTAATGGTCATATGCGGTTTAGGGGAAAGGGATTTGTCAATGTCCAGTTCAACTAAAATGATGGTTCAAAGACTCCTTTTCCCAGACTTTTTAATCTGTGGGGCAGACGGTTTAATGGTCATACTGTGGTACAGAACAGGTATAGTCAATGTCCAGTTCAACTAAAAAGGGTTGAAGGACTCCTTTTTCCAGCACTTGTTTTTTGTGGGTCGCAGGTTTTATGGGCATACTGCGGTCAGGCAGATATAGTTAATGTCCAGTTCAACTAAAATGGGGTTGAAGCTTCCTTTTTCGGCCCCCTTTTTAAATTTTGGGGGTGCAGGTTTAATGGTCTACTGCGGTTTAGGAAGGTATGTCAATGTCCAGTTCAACTAAATGATGGTTCAAAGATCCTTTCCAGCATTTTTAATCCGGGGGGTCAGAAGGGGTTTTAAAGGTCATATGTGGTACAGAAAAAGGTTAGTCAAAGTCCAGTTCAACTAAAATGTTGGTGAAAGATCTTTTTCCGCACTTTTTATTTGTGGGTCAGAAAAGGGTTTAATGGTAAAACTGTGGGGACAGAACAGATTAGTAATGTCCAGTTCAACTAAAATTTGGGGTTGAAAGATCCCTTTTTCGGCACTTTTTAATTGGGGGCATGCGGTTTGGGGTCATGCTGGTTCCCGGACGGGTATTCAATGTCCAGTTCAAATAAAAATGTGGTTCAAAACATACTGCCTTCTGGCATTTTTAAAATTTTTGGGTCATGAAGGTTTAAGGGTCATGTGTGGTGCAAGACAGGGATGTGAATGGTCTGGATTTTTTTTCTGTGGCTTTTATAACCTAAGTTTGTTGCCTAAGATGTAGCACGTATCCCATTTGACTGTTGTGGATGTTAATTCCAGCTTCTCCATCCCTCTTTGGGTGTAAGAATGAAGGTGTTGTTCCTCTCCCATAGACTTTAAAGGGGATGTATCGCTTCCTTACTTCGGCTGAGTCACACTGCTCTGAGCTTCCCAGCTCTGTGAATGCAGGGGCGTTTCTTCCCCTCCCAGCTGGATGACATCATCCCCCCTTCACTGCTGGCCTGAGACTCCCCCCCACTCCCCTCTGAGTCCACATATCACTGTGTCTCTCCCTATCAGTCTTATTTTATAAGAGCTGTATACATACCACAGGCTGCATTCAATCTAATCTGAGCACCGATCTCCTCACACAGCTGGAGATGTATTACAGCTTTCTAAGAACGGCACAAATCTGCGTGTATGCAGGAGAGTTAGGCACAGGGTCAAAACTGTCATGTTTTCTCATTGTACAATCTGCAGCAGTCTGTTTCTGCTAGGTGTGGAAACAGAAAATGCTACGGCCCCTAACTCTGAGTCAGACACACAGCTCCGTGAATCGACCCAGGGGCTGTACAGAATGTAAATGAGCTCTCAGCTAGTGAATTGCATGTAGGAGGGATCAGGAGGGATTAGACCCACACTTGATATCAGTGTAAATAAAAACACAAGATAAGGGACACTGTGAGAACAAGGCAGCTTTGCTAATGACATCCAATTGCAAAGTTGCTTGTTTTCACTGTCCACTTATTCTGAAGACCATTTAATGAAACGATAGTACCCCTTTAATGGTCATGTCGATAATCTATTATCGACTATCGGATATCTTATTGATAATTGCCAATATCGACTATCGACCCGATGACGATAGTCAACGTAATCGCTCATCACTACTCCTCACCAGACAATCTCTTAAGTTTGGAGCTCTCTTTGCAGTCATTAGGGGGCATTCCGGAATTGTTTTTGCTAAAATGGGGTCAGTTTTTTAATACATTCCAGTGTTTCCCCAGAATTTCACGTAACTTTGACCATTGCTGATTATACGTTGTGATGTATCGGACATTAGTATCACTCAATTTCTTTTTTTGTTGTAATAAAGAGTTTCTAGGGGTCTTATAGGCTTGATGGTATGCTTTTTTAATACATCTATTACTATACCCTCTATCAATAAATCGTTGTCTCAATTCTCTTGCCTGGGTCTCAAATCCTAAATTAGATGAACAAATAAAACGCATCCGTAGAAATTGACCAACAGGGATAGCCCTGATTGAGGATCGGTTGTGAAATGATGAGGCATGGAGTAACGCGTTCACTGATGTCTCCTTCCAGAATACATCAGTTTGTATTGACCGACTTGTATCAACTTCGATAATAATATCCAAGATTTCAATTTGTTTGATATCTGCTTTAAACGTTAATTTGATATTATATGGATTTTCATTGAGTCTTTCCATATATTGTGTTAATTTGGACTCGATCGTCCCAAAAAAATGAAACGTCATCGATGTACCGTAGCCAGTTTTGGCCCCGATCAGCATCCTGTAACGTAATCCTGAAAGATTTGTCTCTTAAATCCCCAAGGGAAACAGGTTGGCATATGGGAGCACCGCTGCCCCCATCGTTTTTCCCCGGGAATTGGTAAAAAAGGGAATCCCTAAAGACAAAAACATTTGATTTAAATAAAATTCAAGAAGTCCGGATAATTGTTTTATTCAGGTTCAACCCATAGCTCTTAGGAAAAATTCGTAGTCTTAGCCCATCCTGATGTCTAATAGGTGTATAGCGACTAAACGTCAGCCGTCCCAGTAGACATCAGGTTCAAATTTTTCCCCGAAAATCCACCTTAGGATGTCGGGGGGGTTTTGGGGGGACATAAGAAGGCAAAAGTTCAATTAAAGGTTTCAAATAGTAATAAAATAAATTTGCAAAATGGATACATAGCCCGCCTACTCCCCCTACACAATTTTTGGGGGGGGGGCCCCCCCGGCGGTTTGAGGGGGATCTTATGGTTTTTCGGAAGCGTACGGGTCGATTTTTTGAGAAATTTAACCAAAAAGAAGTTCTAAACCCTTTTTTGGGAATAATTCCTTTTTGGATTCCCTCTCAATTAATTGGCGATTTCCCCTAGAGAAGTTTTCAGTAGGGTTAAAGGGGAATTTTTTAATGTTTGCCTTTTTCCTCAAAGACGAGTGCTCTTTTTCATAGCTCTCCATGACCCCGATGACTATATTTCCCCCCCTTTTCCGTGGTTTGAAGCACAAACATCATTGTTCGCAATTCTTTTAATGCTTTTCTCTGAGTTAAATTGTCAACACCATAATTGGTGGACAGTTTTTTCATGTCAGCAATCACTAATTTAACAAAAATTTCAATTTGTGGGCAAATAGACAAGGGGGGAAACCTAGATGACCTGGAGCAAAGGTATTATGGAAAGTTACCTGATGCCGGCTCCATTTGTTCGGATATCAACTTTTCCCAAAAAAATAGAAGGGCATTTTCTCCTCCTCAGTTGATAATAGTTCATAATTCTCCTTATTAGCATGTAGTATTTTAAGGATTAAAGGGGATGTATCGCTTCCTTAATTCGGCTGATTCACACTGCTCTCAGCTTCTCAACTCTGGAAATGCAGGGGCGTTTCTTCCCCTCCCAGCTGAGTGACATCATTCCCCCCTTCACTGTGCATGCTGGCTCCCGAGACTCCCCCCCTCCCCTCTCTGAGGCCACATGTCACTGAGTCTTGCCCTATGCAGTCTTATTTTGTAAGAGCTGTATACATACCACAGGCTGCATTCAATCTAGATTCAGCAACTCAACCTTCTCCTCTCACAGCTGGAGATGCTCTTTTGAAGGGCACAGATCTCGCTTCTATGCAGGAGAGTTAGGCCCGGGAAAAAACTGTTATGTTTTCTCATTGTAGAATCTTTTGCAGTCTGTTTCTGCTGGGTGTGGAAGAGAAAATGCTACGGCCCCTAACTCTGAGTCAGGCAGGATCGACACAAATTTTTGCTATTTCCTGATTGTGTAAGCCCTTCAGTGCAATTCAGTTTCTTCTGCCTTGTAAAAGGGTGAAAATGTGACAGTCCCTTACTCTGAGTGAGAGACCACAGCTCTGTGAATTCGACCGGGGCTGTACAGAATGTAAATGACTCTCAAACTAGTGAAATGCAAGGAGGAGGGATCCGGAGGGATTCGACCAGGACTGGATATCAGTGTAAACAAAAACACAAGATAAGGAATACTGTGAATACAAGACAGCTTTGCTAATGACATCCAATTGCAAAGTTGCTTGTTTTCACTGTCCCCTTATTCTGAAGACCATTTAATGAAATGATAAAACCCCTTTAATTTTCTCGCAAACAAATGCAAATCTTTTACCGCTGTAAAGAAATGGAAAGAATTAGCCAGTGAAAAAGTGAGTCCAAGACTCAACACATCCTTTTGTGCCTCAGTTAAAGCATGTGAGGACAAATTAATTACCCTCAATCTGCTTCGTGTTGATGTATTTATTTCCTGAGGCGGGGGCCTCTCCCACGTCCTGAGGTATTCTTCTTTTTGTATATGAGGAGTTTACTCCTTGTGTAGTCTGGAAGCTGTCATTATTAGCTTTCAAATGCAGCTGACTATCATGAGACCTGTTTGAGAATAATGAGCCAGATCTTGACCATGAGGCAGATCTCTCTCTGTTTTGTTTCCATCTATAGATATTCCCTGAGTGTAAATCATTCACATCTCTTTGAAACTTTTTAATTTTCATATCACATATCTCTTTTTCCCTTTTGGTTAAATCCTTGTCAAGATCAGAATTAAACCGTTCTAACTCCTCATCAGTCATCAAATTTCTCATTTTTGTTTGAACCTCAGTCATTTCTTTTTCAATCTGGCCAGTGTAAGGCTGCTGGATTGAATCAACAGGTTCATAAAACCCTGTGAACAATTGTTTGCTAACTCCTCCCATTTCACTTTGAATGTTTCATCCTCTACCATAAATGATGGGAGAACTCTAACTCTGAGACCTCTAGGGGTCAGGCCATTTAATATGTATCTTTCAAGAAATGCCTTGTTCCACCAGACCTTGAGTCTTTTATGGAGCAATTCTCTCCATTTAGCTTGTAACTCCTTGGACTCCGTGTTGTCCTCATTTAAAACCACATTAGGATCTTCTCTGAACACTTTGTTTAGCTTAATAGTCCAGGATTGATCCCGAGACCTAAAGTCCATATGGAAATCTGAGCAGGACACTGTGAACAAAGCACAGAAATAAGTCACAACAAACACAAGAAAAAGTCCAGTAATTCTCACTAGGTGGCCCACCAAAGGTAAGGGCCCCCCCCCTCTCATAGTAAAACCCCCCTCTTTATGACATAGGCACAAATTTTAAAAACAAATTTTAAAAAAAATTTCAATTTTTATTTAAAGGATTTATTAACAAACCATTAAAATACATAACCAAAACGAAGTGTTCATAAAAAACCCTAAAAAGCAGGTTTGAACGATTAAAACAAATAAAGATGAATTTTAGAAGCGGACAACCATAGTAAGTCGGGAAAAAGTAATCATCCTCCAAAACTTTAAAAATATATATTATATTTATATTTATATATTATATAAATTTTTAAATAACTGTATGTATTGCTCTATGAGAAAAACCCTCATTTCCCCAGTAGGAAGAAAGGAGACAAGTGTACGCTATGCTAACGATGTGAGTTTACCAAAAAGTAACCCGCGCCTCGACGCCGTTTTTTCAATGTTGCTTTCTAAAGGGGTTCCAAAAAGCCTATTTCCCTCCCCCCCTTTAAAAACTTGCCACACTGAACGGTATGGCGCACGCGGCGTTCGAAGGGAGCGAGGGGCCGGCGCCCCCCTTTCCGGGCCCCCCACACCAGGCGCATGGCGGGGGGCAAAAGCTTCCGCAAAACGCCCCGCGTTAGGGGGGTGAGAGAACGGAAACCCCCCCCCCCCGCGTGTGCGCCTGCCAGCAGGGAAGTTAAACAGTAATGGCGAGCATTCAATAAACCCCATTATTAAAGATAGCGTTGACGATTATTACCCACAAGTTGAATCGGCAGGTTTTTTTTGACGGATTTTTTCGTCATCAAATTTAGTTTTTAAAAATTGCATAAGTCTATTAAAATGGCCATTTTCAGCGCTTCCTGTCATTTTGGCGGCCAGCAAAACAGCTTCAAATAAGCAGGGTTTAGCTGGGTTGGGGGTCATGATGGATGTTATGGTTGTGATTGGCTGGAAAAATCACATTACCTCCTTTTACATAGAGAGCCTTCCTGTTCCGCCTCTGTGTGTGTCTGTGTATCATAAGAAGCATGACGTGTGATCGGTCTCTGTTAAAACAGCCTCAGCGAACTGTTCTATTTGTTTCACACAGACAACTATGCTTTTAGCTGTGAACATTAGAATTAGGTTTAGATTAGAGTTTTTCAGTTTTTTAGTTACTTTAGGCTGAGAACAAGCGCAAGGGGGCTAGCGGGCGAATACAGACAGACAGGCTGGCATGGCAGTCTTTTATAAAAGTGAGTGTGGATATTGTGCAGCCGTATGTGATTTGACCCTGCATTGCAATGGGTTTTGATTAAACAGTTTTTTGGCCAGTTTTTGGTGAAATATTACTTGTCATGTTGAGCAGCCTATACTTATGATTAGGATCAGATATCTTTTCTAGTAAATGCAGGTGTATTTTCGATAGTTGCAAAACTCATCTTTTATTATCCGTATTACATTTCAAATAGGTGTTTTTTCTTTTCTTTTGTGCGGCCCAGGTTTGTTCTAGAGGCACCTTGCCACTTAAATTTGAATACTAGCTATATTTTGTAGTCAAAGCATGGTGTATTGATTGGTGCAAAAAACGCCTTTTATTATCCTACACAATTTAGTACGTGTTTTTCACTTTGGCGCAGTACAGCTTTGTTCGCGTCATAGGCCACTTGCACTTAAATTTGATTACAGCAATTTTGTAGTCACCGCTGGTGTATTGTTAGGTGCATAAATGGCCTTTTATTATTACCAGTACACTATTTTACTACGTTGTTTTCACTTTGGCGCAGTACAGCTTTGTTCAATAGAGCCACCTTGCACTTAAATTTGAATAATTACAGTAATTTTGTCTTCACCGCAGGTGTATTGATAGTGCAAAAATCTATGTTTTATTATTCCGCGTACACAATTTAATTAAGTTTTTTTTCACTTTCGGCGCAGTCCAGCTTTGATTCATAGAGCCACCTTGCACTTAAAATTTGAATACAGCAATTGCTCGTGTCACCGCAGCAGGTGTATTGATAGGGTGCAAAAACCACGTTTTATTATCCGTACACAATTTAATTAGTTTGTTTGCACTTTGGCGCAGTCCAGCCTTGTGTTCAATAGAGCACAACTTGCACCTTAATTTGAATACAGCAAATTGTATAGTCCCACCGCAGGTGTATTGATAGGTGCAAAAACCACCGTTTGTTATCCAAATAGTTTTTAAATAGCTGTATTGCACGTGGTGCGGCCCTAGTTTTGTACAAATGCCACATTGTACGACAATTCTATAGAAAAAATTTTCGAGCAACTGTTTCTCGTTTGTTATTGTGCAAAAAGAACACAATAGTGTCATGGTGTCTAAACTTCTGAATAAGTTTTTATTGGGCTCGTTGAATCTCAGTTTGGCGCAGGATGCGCACTTGTATGATTATTTTGTTGAAAACTATTCAAGTCCTAGTCCTAGCTGGGCATTGTACAATCCCTGGGACTATGAAGGAGGAAAACAATGTTGATTTTGTCTTACGGTTCTTCCACCGAATGCATTTCACAGGTATCGCAAGAAACGAAGAAACATTTCAGTTTCTAATTCCTAGTTGGCTGTAGGAAATTAGAGGGATTTAAGAATAGCTGTATTTGCCGTTCTTTTAATAAGGAGACTTTCCAAAACTATTCCATACCTTCTCAAATTTTTTCTTTTGAACATGGAGCGAAAATCAGGTGGGTAAGAGAGCAAAGAGGGGGGTAGGACTTGGAGGTAAAAGGTACGAGAGAAGGATGCTCCTTCCAGTGCTGGCGACAACACGCAGCCAGCGGATACGTTCGGTTGCAGGACCGTCAAACCTGTCCATCGCTGGGTCAGGGCCCTGTGAATCTCAGTAACGAAACTGTGTCGCCAATCTGTTCTTCAAGTGGGTTTAATGCAACCTGCATCAGCATTCTTAACCTCCTCGTCCTCCCAGTCAACGGCCACAAATGTCGTCTCAGCATCGTCCTACATGAGCGAAGGGAACCCAAACAATGTCAATTCGTTTTGTTCCACCAATGTGGATAATCCATTTTCTGATAGACCTCTTTGATGAAAAATGCGGTGGGATCATAATAGGATTTCCAAGATCATAGAGGCCAAGGGATGATTTTTGTCTGCTTTGAAAACCCTGTTACTGATACCATTCGAGGTGGAGATGGAAGCCTCGGTCAATCGGCAAA
This sequence comes from Phyllomedusa bahiana, assembly GCA_025379985.1. Taxonomy (NCBI): domain Eukaryota; kingdom Metazoa; phylum Chordata; class Amphibia; order Anura; family Hylidae; genus Phyllomedusa; species Phyllomedusa bahiana. The sequence goes on along the minus strand of JAODAL010045237.1, from coordinate 22,144 downwards.
AATCCCGGGCGGGTCGGCAACGCCTTGCAGTCCCTCTTGCTTGTAGCCCGCAGCTCCTGTGATGCAGAATGTCAGGACGACCAAGTCAACAGTGTGATGATGATGATGACGCACATTTCGGATCCAATGTGGTCTTTTCAGCAGATTTGCTTTGCGAGCGCTTCATCACTGGAAGTGGAGGAAGACGATGGGGGGGTAGTGTCAGTAGGAGTCCAGGTTCTCAAAAAGGGAGAGGGCGGTCGCAGAACGTCCGCTGATATGATCTCCTCACCAGCCACGGTCATGCGGACAAACCCGCTCCTGCTTATCGGCCGTCAAAAAGGTCCAGGACCTCTCTAGCCTTGGGCCTTCTTTGAGCAAGCCTCTGATTCACCAGCGATGTCTAATATGCCGCCATTTGCCGTAACGCATTCAGTAGAGGCCAAGAAGAATCTTAGGTGTTTAACCACCACCAACATGTCTAGTCACATGTAGCAGCGAACGCATGAGTTGAAATGGAAGGCAACCTGACAAAACGGCCAACAAGGGATGCCGGGTTCCAAACACTGTCACACCCTCTGTCTCCGTCTTCCTCTACCTCCGACACACCAAGCGTTCCCTCAGCTGCCCTTGTCTATTAGAGACATGATCTGGGATCAGCCTCCGACTTCAGCCTCCCCGTCGCCTCGAGACCCAGCACCTCACTGAAAAAACCCATCCACCCCTTCTCCTTCCACCAAGTTTGACGACTTGCATGCCGTTACGTGGCCTGTCTAGCAGCCAGCCTTCTGTCATTCCTGGTTTGGGTGCAGAGAAGAAACATTTAACCAAACCATCCCAAAGCCAAAAAAGCCTGGAATGTCGGCATTGCAGGCTTTTGGCCTTGGAAATGTTGCCTTTCCGTTCTGGGTGGACACAGATGGGTTCCGCCACGTCATGGCCCTTGTCTGCCCCCATACCAGATGCTGAGCATGCCATTTTTTTGCACAGGAAAATGCGGTCCCTGCCCTGCAGCCACGTTGTCATCTAAAATTTCAAGCGTGTTGTTTCTTCTGTGTCCGGAAACGTCATCTGGACCACCGACCACATTGACCTAGTAAGCACCGAACCTATAAGGCCGCTATATCTCGGTGACGCTACTGGGTGAGCTGGTTGGATGTCTCCTGGGGGTGGACAGTGGCTCTCAGGATCGGCGCTCGCCTCTTCAGAATCCGCCAAGGGATGGTGCAGGAGTCTTTTCCTCCAAGCGTCCTCTGGTGCGCCATCCCGGGCCCAGACGAAACCAGGCCGTGTTGATATTAATCTGTCTTGGGGACCGTCCACACACTGGTCAGGAGCCTGTGGACGGCTCTCCGCAACGGAGAATCGAGCGCTGGCTGGTGTGACCAAGAACCTGTGCCAGGCAAGGTGGTGTGCGTAACGGTCGAAATCTGTGGCCGCCTTAAGATCGGTAGGTGAGCTCATCCTTGCCTAGGAACATGCGTCTTGGATACCTTGTCGTCCGAAAATTTCTAAAGCGGCTCCCGGGTCTGGACTGCCTGATGAGGAAGGCTCGAGGTCTGAGTTAGCACTTCCGCCGTTCGCACCATGCTTCGTCCGCCCTGGCTTGAGTGCAGCGTCAGCTCGGGCCTCCCTGGGTCAACCATCTCATGTTGACCGTGGACAAACGCCCATGGATTTCTCCTCACCCCTCCACATGCTCCAGCGATTGTGGCAGCAGTGCAATGCCTATTAAACAGTCGAAGTGACACATGCTGACAAAGCAGCGGTGCGGACCGGGGTTGTGGATCCACCGAGTGGTGAGAGGCAGGTGAAAGAGCTCTGCACCATCCTTTTCAGTTTTGAAGAAGCCACAAAATGGTCAGTGGCGGACAATGCATTTTGTCAAAGCATGAGCATTGTGGTTATTCTTAGTTCTGGAAGTTGTTGGGACACTCTGAACACAGGTGCCCGCCAGCGACGGAGGAGGAGACGGACCACAGAGAGCGGGACACGGAGCATTTCTCTCCGTCGATACTCCACAGATGGCCCGACAGTTTCACAATTTTATCGGTCATTCATTAGGCAGATAGTTCGGGTCCAGGGCTAGTGCAAGGGCGGCGCAAATCACTCTCAGGGTGCTTCATCTGAGGCAAAGTCAGGGCTGTGTTGATGTCTATGTGCGATGGGCCAGCGGAGAGGAGCGAAGGTATTCCTGGACACCGACAGTGATACCGATCGTTCCCTGCTTGGGAAAGAGGTTGGCTGCGATTTGAGGGGGAGGAGGAAGATGAGGAAGATCAGTTTGCTAGTGACCATCAGAGCCAGAGTTGGGAAATCAAGGGCTCATTCTCTCACATGAGTCTTGGATGCTCCATTTCCTCAACATGATCATCGCATTAAGGCCATCCAAATGAAAAACAGTTACTGGGTGGCCACCCTCCTGGATCCCGGTAAAAACAAAATCAGCACTTTCATTCCACCCACACCCAAATAGAGAGTTAGAAAATGCAGAAATGGAGACCTTGAAGATTGATCAGCTGGAGACATCTGTTTCGTTGCTTCACGTTCTTCATATGTCACGGTTGGAACACAGTCACTCGCACGTGACAGCAGTAGTGTGCAAGTTGCCGTTGAGCGGCGCAGCAGCAATGTTGGCAGAATGCTTAAAAGGGTGACCTCTTGCAATTTTATTTACCACCTCACAACGCCATGTATTTTATGGGCACACATCCATACACACAGTAGGCCAGCATTAAGATCATGGTGCCACGACTATCTGCGTTTCAACACGATGAGCGGAACCTTCAGCACAGCTGGAGGAGTCTTTACAGACAAACGCATCGGCTTTCTCCACAGATAATGTGGATCATTGACTTTCATCTATGATGAATTCAGGGCATGCGAGGTCTCTGAGAAGTTGTGGCAAAATTGCCGGATGGTCACCGATTAGTGCGGTCTACTTCATATTCCCCTTCAAACAGCAAGGAAATGGGAGTTCCTCTTGAAAACTTTTTTTAAAATGATTATTTCTTACTGCCAATTTTTAATTCTCAGTTCCATTCTGTTTTTTTTATAGCTGTTTTGCTCGTGAGGAGGCTGTAAAAGACAGCAAAGGTTTAATGGACCAAACAACGTACTAACTCATCTTTAGAATTGTTCGCATTGTCATGGGTTTTGGGTCATGGTTGCTGTGAGATAACAGCTTAATCACGGTCCTTTGGAAACCAGGAAAATTGGGCTTATAAGTGGCAATTCTCCCTCATACAATTTTAACAGGTGGCTGAGAAGTCATTGTTTAATTTTTGGGGGTCATGGTGTTTTGAAAATGCAGCAATACTAAATGGTCCAATTCTAAAAAAATGTTTTTCTAACAAGACATTTCGTTCTTCCAATGTCATATGTGCTCAGGTCATGTTTTGAATTTTCTGGGGCATTTTGCTGTGAATGCAGCTATACTACAGGTCCTATTCTAAAAAATGTGGTTTTCTAAGAGAACATTTGGTTTTCACAATTGTCGTCAAAGTGGCTCTCAAGGGTAATGTTTTGAATTTTTGGGGGCATTTTGCTGTGAAAGATGCAGCGTATACTACAGATCAATTTATAAAAAAAATGTTGTTTTCTAACAGACATCTTGTTCTTTCACAATTGTTTCAATAGAGGTCAAAGAGTCATGTTTTTGATTTTTGGGGGCATTTTGCTGTGAAAGGCCAGCTATTACAACAGGTCCTATATAAAAAAAAAATGTGGTTTTTTTCATAACAGGACATTTGTCTTCACAATTGTCAAAAAGTGGCTCAAGGGTGATGGTGCTGTCAAAAACAGAATAGTTAGGACACTGTTATATGGAGCATTTTGACAAAATGACTTGTTTTTGCAAGTTCTTTATTAGAGCTTGCAATCTTCTGTAGTGAGGTCAACCCATTAATACATTTAAAAAAGAGTAATTAAGCGAAGATGTTGGTGGGATTCCATCTATTTTAAAAATGTGTTTTCTGGAATTAAACTACTAAAAAACTGGCTATGCACAAAAAGCTGATAACAAATGTCCTCTGAATAGTAAAAGGGGACGGTACAGGAAGGATTGAACAGATGTAGAGTTACCTAGGACAGGTATGTCAATGTCCAGTTCAACTAAATGGCTGGTTCAAAGGATCCTTTTTCCGGCACTTTTTAATCTGTGGGTCAGACAGGTTTAATAGTCATACTGCGGTAGAGGACAGATATAGTCAATGTCCAGTTCAACTAAAATGGTGGTTCAAAGACTCCTTTTTCCGGCACTTTTTAATCTGGGGTCATGCAGGTTTGGGGCTCATGCTGTGGCCCAGGACAGGGATAGTCTATGTCCAGTTCAACTAAAATGGTGGTTCAAAGACTCCTTTTTCCGGCACTTTTTTAATCTGGGGGTCATGCAGGTTTGGGGCTCATGCTGTGGCCCAGGACAGGGATAGTCTATGTCCAGTTCAAATAAAATGGTGGTTGAAAGACTCCTTTTTCCGGCAGTTTTTAAATCTGGGGGTCATGCAGGTTTGGGGCTCATGCTGTGGCCCAGGACAGGGATAGTCTATGTCCAGTTCAACTAAAATGGTGGTTGAAAGACTCCTTTTTCCGGCACTTTTTAATCTGGGGGTCATGCAGGTTTGGGGCTCATGCTGTGGCCCAGGACAGGGATAGTCTATGTCCAGTTCAACTAAAATGGTGATTGAAAGACTCCTTTTTCCGGCACTTTTAATCTGGGGGTCATGCAGGTTTGGGGCTCATGCTGTGGCTCAGGACAGGGATAGTCTATGTCCAGTGAAACTAAAATGGTGGTTGAAAGACTCCTTTTTCCGGCACTTTTTAATCTGTGGGTCAGACAGGTTTAATGGTCATACTGTGGTACAGAACAGGTATAGTCAATGTCCAGTGAAACTAAAATGGTGGTTGAAAGACTCCTTTTTCCGGCACTTTTTAATCTGGGGTCATGCAGGTTTGAGGCTCATGCTGCGTTCAAGGACAAGGATATTCAATGTCCAGTTCAAGTAAAATGATGGTTCAAATCATACTGCCTTCTGGCACTTTTTAATTTGTGTGTCATGCAGGTTTAAGGGTCATGCTGTGATACAAGACAGGGATTGGTAATGGTCTGTGACTTTTTTTGTGTGGCTTTTATAACCTAAGTGTGTTGCCTAAGATGTAGCTCGTATCCATTTGACTGTTGTGGATGTTAATTCCAGCTTCTCCAGCCCTGTTTGGGTGTAAGAATGAAGGTGTTGTTCCTCTCCCATAGACTTTAATGGTCATCGGCGATAATCTATTATCGACTATCGGAAATCGTCTTGATAACTGCCGACATCGACTATCAACCCGATGACGATAGTCGACGTAATCGCTCATCACTAATTAAAGACACCACCACTTCAGACCAACGGAACTTCTATTAAAATACGTAAAGGCCCATCAATATCCACATTTCCCAGGTCATATCTCGAAGACTTAAAAAATACCCAGTGCCCAATAACTTATATTGTATCACAGTAACAATACACAATAAGATGTAACACAGCAGTATAAGATGTAAAAATCAGCACATTAAATATACAGGACATAAATGGTCATATATCAGCATCACATTAATATCAAGGGAATCACATTGCTTGTCTTTCCATCTATATATAGATTCAATCAATCGCCGCTATTCATAACAGCCATTGGGCATATATATTCTAAAGCACTTGATGTCGTCTCAAGGTGTAGTAAGTCTTTGCATAACCTAAAGGCCGGGGAGAGAAAGATGGTAAAAACATATAAAAAAGGACATAAACATATAAAAAAAATTCCATTTAACCCTACTGAAAACTTCTCTAGGGAACTCGCACAATTAATTGAGAGGGCATTCCAACAAGGAATTATTCCAAAAAAGGTTCATGACTATCTTCTGGTTAAATTTCCCAAAATACCGACCTTGTATCTGCTTCCGAAAATCCATAAGGATCCCGTCAATCCGCCGGGGCGCCCCATTGTGTAGGAAGTAGGTGGACTATGTGATCCAGTATGCAAATTTATTGATTACTATTTGAAACCTTTATTTGAACTTTTTCCTTCTTATGTCCGTGACACCACAGACATCCTAAGGTGGATTGACGGGATAAATGTTGAACCTGATGTCTATCTGGTGACGGCTGACGTTGAGTCGCTATACAAAAGTATTAGACAACAGGATGGACTAAGAGCTACAGAATTTTTCCTAAGAGCTAGTGGATTGAACTCTGATATGAGTCAATTGATCCTGGATCTTCTTGAATTTATATTAACTCATAATAGTTTTGTCTTTAGGGATTCCTTTTATATCCAATGCCAGGGAACAACGATGGGAGCAGCGGGTGCTCCGGCATATGCCAACCTGTTCCTTGGGTATTGAGAGAGACAAATCTTTCAGGATGACGTTACAGGTATAGCTGATCGGGTCCAATGCTGGCTACGGTACATTGATGACGTGTTATTTTTTTGGCACGGATCGATGTCCCAATTAACACAATTTATGGAAAAAATTAACGTTTAAAGCAGATATCAAACAAATTGAATTCTTGGATATTATGATCGAAGTTGATACAAGTCGGTCAATACAAACTGATGTATTCCGGAAGGAGACATCAGTGAACGCGTTACTTCATGCATCATCATTTCACAACCCATCCTCAATCAGGGCTATCCCTGTTGGTCAATTTCTACGGATGCACCGTATTTGTTCATCCAATTTAGGAGTGGAGACTCTGGCAAGAGAATTGAGACAACGATTTATTGACAGTGGGTATAGTAATAGATGTATTAAGAAAGCATACCATCGAGCCTATAAGACCCCTAGAAACTCTTTATTACAACAAAAAAAGAAATTGTGTGATACTAATGTCCGATACATCACAACTTATAATCAGCAATGGTTAAAGTTACGTGAGATTCTGGGGAAACACTGGAATGTTTTAAAAACTGACCCCATTTTAGCAAAAACAATTCCAGAATGCCCCCTAATGACTGCAAGGGGAGCTCCAAACTTAAGAGATTGTCTGGTGAGAAGCCATTATGTAGCATGTAACCGTAATCCGTTACTAGAGGACCCAAACAGGGATTTTTCCCTTGCGGTAATTGTGTTGCATGTTGCAATATGATGAAGACTAATACATTTAACAACTCACATGCTACGAAAGAATATCGTATTCTACATTACATCACATGTAGTTAAAAAAATGTGATATATTTAGCCAAATGTCCTTGCTCAAAAATTTATATCTGCATTACTACACGTGAATTAAAAATTCGCGTGCGGGAACATGTATGCAATATAGCTGCGGCGAAAGGATCGACAGATCCATTTCAATTAAAAACACTCCCGAGACACTTTCTCAAATACCATCAAAGTGACCCCAAACTATTGAAGGTATGTGGTATTGATTTGGTCCATCCGGGTATCAGGGGTAGGAATGTAATGCGATTTCTGGAACAAAAGGAGATGAGATGGATCGTTTCATTAGATACTATGAATCCCATAGGCCTTAATGAAAAACTTAGCTTTAGTTCGTTTTTATTGGGCCTTGTTCCTGTTAGACTTGTGACTCATTGGACTCTGTTGTTTATATCCTTTTTTTATATGTTTTTATCATCTTTCTCTCCCCGGCCTTTATGATATGCAAAGACTTACTACACCTTGAGACATCATCAAGTGCTTTAGAATATATATGCCCAATGGCTGTTATGAATAGCGGCGATTGATTGAATCTATATATAGATGGAAAGACAAGCAATGTGATTCCCTTGATATTAATGTGATGCTGATATATGACCATTTATGTCTTGTATATTTAATGTGCTGATTTTTATATCTTATACTGCTGTGTTACATCTTATTGTGTATTGTTACTGTGATACAATATAAGTTATTGGGCACTGGGTGTTATTTTGAGTCTTTGAGATATTACCTGGGAAATGAGGATATTGATGGGCCTTTATCTATTTTAATAGAAGTTCCGTTGGTCTGAAGTGGTGGATCCGTTAATATATGTGGTTACTGAGATGTTCTGCCATTCCTGTGGGTACTTACCTGCTGGGCAGTGCGCACGCGCGGTGTGGGGGGCTGGATACCGGCTTCTGCTCGGCGTCCTTAACGCGCGGCGTGCATGTGCAGAAGCTTTTGTTCCGGCGCATGTGTGCTGGTGCGGGAGTGATGGAAGTGGGGCGCCGGTCTCGCTCAGTGCCTGCGCCATAGCCATTCAGCAGATGGGCAGTAGTATTTAAGGCTGGGGAGTGATAGGCTCTTGGAACCCCTTAAGAAAGCAACTATCGCGAAACGCGCGCCGGGGCGCAGGTTGACTTATTGGTAAGACTCACATGGTTTGACATATGCTGTACCACTTAGCTCATCCTATCTTCCTACTGTGGAATGCATGGTTATGCTCATAGAGCAATACATGGAGTAACTATATATATATATATATATATATATATTGTGGGGACTAGCGGTCACAGAGGTAGGCACAAACGGGATGGTTGCAACCAAAAATATAGGGTTTTATTTTTGAAGCAAAAAAAACAGCAAAACAAACAGGCAGTCTTATGTCATAGGCTTACGTCAGCCGTTAAACATGCAGCACAAAACATAATAGATATTTCCAGCATCAAAAAGGCACACATGTTATACTCCACCGTGTGGCAGGTGAAGTCTCTGGAAAGCAGACCTCCTCGGTCTAGTTCCGTGGTCTGTAGCAGGCTCCTTCCTGCTCAGCACCGTCTGGAGAAATGACTCCTGATACCAATCAGTCCCAGGTTGACTCTCTCACCTGGTCTCTTCCTGCACAGGCTTTAAAGGCCTAGGGATACCGGTAAAGCCTGGACCGGAGGGGTGAACGGCCTCCCACCCACGCTACAGCCGTTCAGAAAAAGCAGCCCAATAAAGCTGCACAGCAGCTATACTAAACTACACAAACATAAGTAACCTATGGTTACTTATCTATACTGCTGACTTTTCCCCACCAAGGTCCGGTTCCTTGGTGGCCCCACTAGTGCAGTTCTCTTGCTGCCATTCTGCTGTTGTGGAAAGACCGGGCTGTCCCACTGGACCGGCCTCTCTGAAATCCCTGGAACTTCCCTACTGTTTGTAGCATAATCCTAGGGACATACCTTCCATCCACTATCTTTCCTGCTAGTTGCTTACAATATATATATACTGTTTTGGAGGATGTATTACTGATACTGACTTACTATGGTGTGGCCTGCTTCTAAAATTACATCTTTATAATTGTATTAAGTCTGTTCAAACCTGCTTTTCTATGGATTTTTTATGAACACTATCGATTTTGGTTATGGATTTTGTTAATAAAACTTGTTATTTTTTATACCATTTACTCTCCATTGGTTTAAGATTTGTGTCTACTAAGTTTATGTAGATTGACAGGAAGGCAGTACTATCTGTATCTACAAAGTTTATGTAGCTAGACAGGAAGGCAGTAATATCTACATCTACAAAGTTTACGTTGATAGACAGGGAGGCAGTACTATCTGTATCTTCCAAGTGTATGTAAATAGACAAGTAGGTAGTACTATCTATATCTACAAAGTTTACATTTATATACAGAGAGGCAGTACTCTGTATCTACTAAGTTTATGTAGCGAGATGGGGCAGTACTATCTGTAGCTATAAAGTATACATCAGTAGACACAGAGGCAGTACTATCTGTACTGTCTACAAAGATATGTTGATAGACTGGGAGGAGGTATTATCTACGAAGTTTACAGTCTTATCTAAAAAGTTTATAGTGATACACAAGGAGATAGTACTATTTGTATTTACAAAGTTTATAGTAACAGACAGGGAGGTGGTGCTATCTGTGCCTCCGCTATTTACAGCTTTTGATAGAGAGCAATTACCCACCTTTAGACAGAGAGAGAGTAAAACCATCTGTACGTATATAATATACAGTGATAGACAAGTAGGGTGGCCTATCAGTACCTCCAACATTTACTAGACCAGGCATGATAGCAATATTATGTGTGAATACATTACAACTGTAGATATTTACATGGGAAAGAGAAAAGATACAGAAGAAGAGCACAGTAGAGGAAGGAGGGGGCGTTATAAGGGGCATACCTTTTATAAATTAATGCTGGTATCACTCATCATCTTTTTACATTTGTTAAATAAATAAGCTGCTTCCCTCTATATGAGCAGCAAAGCCTAACAAAAACGTAACTTTGCCATTCAACTTTAGTTGTGATTTTTCTGTCCTCAGCAGAGCAGACAAATATGTTTAATATCTATATAACTTAATGTGTCATGCTTTATCTACCTAATGTATTACCTTGTCTCTAGGATTTATCTCTGTGATTACAAAGCAGTTTATTGACTATTACACACTATCAAAATATACAAAAAAAGGTGAGAATGCATGCTTATTAATTATATATGTCTCAGGGCCGGAGAAAGATAAAAAGTTGCCAGGGAAGAGAAAAAAACACACAATTTTCATTCACAGATAAGGAAAAAGTTCCAAAGCCTCAAAAGTTACGAGGCCTAAAAGCATATTTATTGGTTTGTTCTTCCTATTGAGCTTTTATTGTAAGATCTTTGTGTTTTGTGTATATTTAAGTGTTTTTCAATGTCACATCTTAAAATGTCATGTCTATGCTTCCAGGATTTCCGCATCCATCAAAACAAATTTGGATAAGAAATATAAAAAGGAGCTCTGTTGTATTAGAACATGTTTAAGCCCCAGAGAGCAATTCAACATGGAAATGTCTTTTAAACCAAAGTCTAAAACAGTTAAACAGAGAAATTCATCAAATTCACCAACCAACACTTAAAAATCAAAAAAGGTACCCTAAAACTGTGAATATACTGGTGTTTAAATATACAAAAACACACTGCAGACTGTTACCAATCAAAACCATTTAGAGAATAATTAAATAAAAAATCCAGCAAAGAAGCCCCGGGACTATTGAGCAGCTAGAATCCTACATCAGAAAAGTCTGGGACAACATTCCTACCCCAGAACTCTGGCAATTGGGTCACTTCCCAGATGTCTACAGAAGCTTTGTAAAAAGAAGAAGGGATGCTACACTCTGGTAGACATGTCCCTGTCCCAAATGAACCTACTAGAAAACTCAGGAAGAGCATACAAACTATAGATATTGGCCTTGTTAGGATACAAAGCCCAGACACCAGTATGACAAGACACCACTAAGTCACTGTGCTTTCCATACAGTCATCAACCATATTTGGTCTGTACAACAATTAGGTAGGGGATAGCATCCATATGATGGTGCCCAAACTATCCAACTAAGTGTGTTGCTCAGCATCTTCTAGGTGCTCAACACAAAATACTGACACTCCCAGCTCCTAAGCATCAAGGAGCTAAAAAATATCAAACATGAGTTATTAGTTGATATTTTGGCAGAACCCACACTAAGAGTCCTCATCATCTTGTGATTCCCTATGCTAGCAATTTACAAAAACTCACAAAAAATAGACATCATTTACTTAAAATGACAGAAAAAAGATGGCCTACTTACTGCTGTAAAGGCAGGTAAAAAAATCAATTCCCAGTAGAATGCAATAAAAGCCACAGAGCTACATGTGTAAAGCTGCACCAGTAGAGGATACTGATGAACAATCACGCACACACCTACTGTCCATGAGAGGAGCAATTGCCTAGTACAGAACTACACATAAGAAAAGAGCCAGTTAACATTCATATTATGTCAAGATCCATGGTTTACCATCAAACCCTTGTCCAAATCTTCATATCACCGCTGCCGGTCTCCTGGTCTGTTCACCAGATAAGTGACACACCAAGCTATCCATATGATAGAAAAGAATGTGATTCATTAGAAAAGCAAATAAATTAGGCAGTACCTTTTATAGTCTACCTGAGTATATCTGATGGTATGAGAGCTTTTGAGAGTTCTAGCTCCCTTTGTCAAGCATGGTGTTATACCAGAAACTGAAAATCCACAGCCTTTTTATACTCCTAAGACAGGAGACTTCAAAGGATCTTAAAATCTTAATATAACAAAATGCAATATATGCAGAGAGGTTATTTACAACATTATAAGAGGATCATTAACTTTTGCTTTTATCTGTTTGCTATCAGGTGGAGATTTGTGGCCTCCACAGTTCACAAATAGGGTGACATGTACGAAAGGGTTTTCGCCCCTTTCTGGGGTAAAATGCGTATTATGTGATGTTTGGCGCATCAAATGACCATGTTTGCCACATTGTTCGACAGATCCGACACTTTCTAGTGTGCCAAATATGTGAGGGCTTTATGGGGGCATTATGGAGACATGCCATACTACATTTGAACTATTAGACACATATTTAAATGAGGGTCTGCAAAACTAGGTGTAATACTGCTCGGACAGGCAGAACTATTTCAATGTGGTCTGACGGAGCCTGAGGAGTCGAAGTGGAGCTAAATTTGCTGTTAGGGCAAAAAATGTCCAATATTTCTTAACTTACACCAGTGCAAAAATAAAAAGTAATTTATGACAATTATCAAAATGTATAAACTATATCATATAATATTAATTTATACCAGTACGATAATAAAAAGTCATTTCTGATAATTATCGAACTATATAAAATTAAATATATATCTGTCATGTCAAGGGAAGTACAGTGAGCCCTGACTGGAACCCAGCCCACTGTCCCTGCCTACTTGATGTGCTGCCCTAGACGGCAGACCCCAACTGGGCGACAGTCTCTGTGCTGTTAGAGTGCTGGGGCCGTCAGGAGGAAGAATCGTGAGACAGTCCGGGTCAATAACAAATTAGAAACGTCAGACCACAAATCATAACCAAAGAGAAACAACATTTTTTTATAATAGGACCTGTAGTATAGCTGCATGTCACAGCAAAATGCCCCCAAAAATTCAAAGCATGACCCTTGAGCCACTTTGGACAATTGTGAAGAACAAATGTCTGTTAGAAACAACATTTTTTAGAATAGGACCTGTAGTATTGCTGCATTTCAAAGCAGCATGACCAAAAAAATTATAAAAATGACTTCTCAGCCACTGTTAAAAATTGTGAGGGAGAAATGCCACTTAAAAGCCACATTTCTGTTCCAAAGGACCATGATTATAGCTGTATCTCACAGCAACATGACCCCCAAAAATTATAAATATGACTTCTCAGCCACTATTAAAAATTGTGATGGAGAAATGCCACTTAGAAGCCACATTTCTGTTCCAAAGGACCATAATTATAGCTGTATCTCACAGCAACATGACCTCAAAACCATTGACAATGCGAAAACTTCTAAAGTTAAAGTGAGTAAATGGAATACGGTGTTGTCATGAAACCTTGCTGTCTTTTACAGTCTCCTCACAGCAAAACCAGCAAAATGAACTGTTGGGAAAAGAGAATAAAAATTGCAGTAAGAAATGATCATTTTAAAAAAAAGTTTTCAAGAGGACCATTTCTGTTTGAAGAGGAATGTGAAGTAGACCGGCAACTAATCGGTGACCTCGGCAATTGGGGCCACAACATCATCAGAGATCCATGCCTGATTCATCTTGATGAAAGTCAAACGATCCACATTATCTGTGGAAAGCCGGATGCGTTTGTCTGTAATGACTCCTCCAGCTGTGCTGAAGGTCCGCTCAGATATGACGCTGGCTGCTGGGCAGGACAACACCTCTATGGCGTGGCGAGCGAGCTCGGGCCATTCGTCCATTTTGGATATCCAGAAGTCTATTGGGTCCGGAACACATACAAAAACATCGGTGTTGAGACGCAGATAGTCGTGCACCATGATCTTAAGCTGGTCTCTGTGTGTTGGATGTGTGCCCTGCATTGCATGCGTTGGTGAGGTGGTAAATAAAGATTGCCAGAGGCCACCCATTAGGCTTTTTCAACCTTGCCTGCTGCTGCTGCCGCTACGGCTACTTGGCACTCTACTGCTGTCACGTCACTGATGTTGTTCCACCGTGACATTTGAAGAACGTGAATCAGATGCAACAGATGTCTCTAGTTGATCAATCAGCAAGGTCTCCATTTCCTGCATTTTACTCTCTATTTGGGTGGGTGGAAGGAAAGTGCTGAGTTTTGTTTTGTACCGGGGATCCAGGAGGGTGGCCACCCAGTAACTGTTGTTCATTTTGATGGCCTTAATGCGAGGATCATGTTGGAGGAAATGGAGCATCCAAGCACTCATGTGAGAGATGGAGCCTTGATTTCCCAAGCCTCTGGGTCGAGGGGCACTAGCAAACTGCTCTTCCTCATCTTCCTCCTCCGCCTCAAATTCACGCCAACCTCTTTCCAAGGCAGGGACGTCGGTAATGTACGTGTCTAGGAATACCTCCACCTCCTCCTCCTCCTCCTCCTCCGCTGCCTCGGCACAGCTTCGACACAGCCCTGACTTGCCTGAGATGATGCACCCTGAGAGCTGATGCGCTGCCTTGCACTAGCCCTGGACCCCGAACCACTGCCTAATGAAGACCGATAAAATTGAGAAACTGTCGGGCCTTGTGGATTCGACGGAGAGAAAGGCTCCGTGTCCGCATCTGTGTCCGTCTTCTCCTCCGTCGCTGGCGGGACCTGTTGTTTCAGAGTGTCCAACGATCGTTCCAGAAATAAGATCAAAACAATGCTCATGCTGACAAGGGCATTGTCCGCACTGACCATTTTGGTGGCTTCTTCAAAACTGGCAAGGATGGTGCAGAGCTCTTTCACCTGCCTCCACTCTCGGTGGCTCAACACCCCGAGATTCGCACCGCTGCTTGTCAGGCCATGAGTCCCTTCGTACTGAGTAATGGCATTGCGCTGCTGCCACAATCGCTGGAGCATGTGGAGGGTGGAATTCCTGCATGTTGCCAAGTCAACAATGAGAAGGTTGACGGGGAGGCTGAGCTGACGCTGCAACGCAGCCAGGCGGGACGAAGCAGGGTGCGAACGGCGGAAGTTAGAACTTAGGCTTCGAGCCTTACTCAGCATGCAGTCCAGACACGGGTAGCTCTTTAGAAATTTCTGGACGACAAGGTTCATGACATGTGCCAGGCAAGGGATGTGCTCCAGCCTACCGATCTTAAGGGCGGCCAGCAGATTTCGCCCGTTATCGCACACCACCTTGCCTGGCACAAGGTTCTTGGCACCCAGCCAGCGCTCGATCTCGTTGCAGAGAGCCGTCCACAGCTCCTGACACGTGGCTGGCCAGGGCAGGGACGGCTTTTCTGGCAAAGAAATGCCTGCTCGGCATCTGGTATTTGGGACAGGCAAGGGCCATGACGTGGCGGAACCCATCTGTGTCCACCAGACGGAAAGGCAACATTTCCAAGGTCAAAAGCCTGGCAATGCCGACATTCAGGCTTTTGGCTTTGGGATGGTTTGGGTTAAAGTGTTTCTTCTGCTCCCAAACCTGGAAGACAGAAGGCTGGCTGCTAGACTGGCCGCTGTACGGCGTGCAGGTCGTCAAACTGGCGGAAGGAGAAGGGGTAGGATGGGTCTCTGGTGGTGCTGGTGGTACTCGGGCGACGGTGGAGGCTGAAGCAGAGGCTGATCCCTGATCATGACTCTGAGAGACATGGGCAGCTGAGGAACCTTGGTGGTGGCGAGGAGGAGGAGGCGGAGACAGAGGGTGTGACAGTGGTTGGAGGCCCGGCATTGGTCTGGCCTTTTGTGGCCAAGTGTTGCCTCCATTTCAACTCATGCATTCGCTGCATGTGACTAGACACTAGACTAGACAGTAAGCTTAACCTCTGTTGTAGGTAAAATGTTTGAAGGTTTTCTCAGAGATGCTATCCTGGAGTATCTCACTGAAAATAAATGTATAACGCCGTTCCAGCACGGGTTCATGAAGGATCGGTCCTGTCAGACTAATCTCATCAGCTTCTATGAGGAAGTCAGTGCTAGACTGGATCGGGGTGAGGCACTGGATGTCATATATCTAGATTTTTCTAAAGCATTTGATACGGTGCCACATAAAAGGTTGGTAAATAAAATGAGAATGCTTGGACTGGGGGAAAATGTGTGCAAGTGGGTAAGTAACTGGCTCACTGATAGAAAACAAAGGGTAGTAATTAATGGTACATACTCAGACTGGATCGCTGTTACTAGTGGGGTACCACAAGGGTCAGTATTGGGCCCTATCCTCTTTAACATTTTCATTAATGATCTTACACAGGGAATACAAAGTAGAATATCGATCTTTGCAGACGATACTAAGCTCTGTAAAGTAATAAACACAATAGAGGATAATATGTTATTACAAAGGGATCTGGATAAGTTGGAGGCCTGGGCAGGGAAATGGCAGATGAGGTTTAACACTGATAAATGCAAGGTTATGCACATGGGGAAGAGAAATCCATTACATGATTACATGTTAAATGGAAAAACACTGGGTAAAAGTGACATGGGAGAAGGACTTGGGAATCCTGGTGGACAGTAAACTTAATTGTAGCAGCCAGTGTCAGGCAGCAGCAGCCAAAGCAAATAGGATCATGGGGTGCATTAAAAGGGGCATAGATGCACATGATGAGAACATTATTCTCCCATTATACAAGTCACTGGTTAGACCACACATGGAATATTGTGTACAGTTTTGGGCACCAGTGCACAGGAAAGACATTGTAGAGCTTGAACAGGTACAAAGGCGGGCAACAAAAATAAAGGACTGGGTGGACTACAGTACACAGAAAGATTGGCAAGATTAGGGTTATTTAGTTTAGAGAAAAGAGGGCTTCGGGGGGACATAATAAATATGTTTAAATACATCAAAGGTCAATATAGAGATCTCTCTCAAGATTTATTTATACACAGGCTGTATCTAGAACAAGGGGGCATCCTTTACGTCTTGAGGAACGAAAGTTTTACTAATATACATAGAAAGGGATTCTTTACTGTAAGAGCAGTGAGACTATGGAATTCTCTGCCAGAGGGACTGGTCATGGTGAATTCAATAACCGAGTTCAAAAAGGGTTTGGATGCATTTCTGGAGCGTAATAATATAACAAGTTATAGTGACTAGGGGTCATTGATCCAGGGATTTTTCTGATTGCCAGATTGGAGTCAGGAAGGAATTTTTCCCTAAAATGAGGACAATTGGCTTCTACCTCATTGGGGGTTTTTTGCCTTCCTCTGGATCAACACCTTAGCACAACAGGCTGAACTAGATGGACGACTTGTCTTTTTTTAGCCTTACAAACTATGAAACTATGAAACTAGACATGTTGGTGGTGGTTAACCACCTAAGGTTCTTGCCTCTACTTATGCGTTTATGGCAAAGGCGGCATATGACATCGCTGGGTGAATCAGAGGCTTGCTCAAAGAAGGCCCAGGCTTGAGAGGTCCTGGACCTTTTTGACGGCGATAAGCGAGGAGCGGGGTTTCCGCTGACCATGGCTGGCGGAATCATATCAGCGGACTTCTGCGACCGCCCTCTCCCTTTTTGAGGCGGGACCCGTACTGACACTACCCCATCGTCTTCCTCCTCGTCCAGTGATGAAGTGCTCGCAAGCAAATTCTGCTGAAAAGACCACGTTGGATCCGCAATGTCGTCATCATCATCATCAACACAGGTGACTTCGTCGTCCTGACATTCTGCATCCAGGAGCTGCGGGCTACAAGCAAGAGGGACTGCAAGGTGTTGCCGACCGCCCGGGATTTTTGCCGATTGACCGGCTTTCTTCTCCTCCTCTGATGGCATCAGTAACTGGGCGTCAGAGCAGAGAAAATCATCCTCTTTGGCCTCTTGATCTTTTAACATGCCTTCTGACCCCAACCGCATTTTGTCATCAAAGAGGTCTTCAGAAAATGGATTATCCACAGTGGTGGGTACACGAGTTGACATTTGGGCTGCCTTCGCTTCATGTTGGACGGATGCTGATGATGCTGATGACGACATTTGTGGTCGTGACTGGCAGGACGAGGAGGTAAGACTGCTGGATGCAGGTTGCATTAACCACTGAAGGACAGATTGGCGACGCTGTTCGTTACTGGGATTCACAGGGCCCTGACCCAGCGATGACAGGCCTGACGGTCCTGCAACTGACGATCCGCTGGCATGCGTGTTGTCGCCAGCACTGGAAGGAGCACCTTCTCTCATACCTCTACCTCCATGTACTACCACCCTCTTTGCTCGCTTACCACCTGAAATTTGATCCATGTTCAGAAATATAAAAATTTGAGAAGGTATGGAAGAGTTTTGGAAAGTCTCTTATTAAAAGACGGCAAATCACAGCTAGAGATGGGCGAATTTCTCAAAAATTCGATTCGGTCACTTCGCCGAATTTTCCGACAAAAATAAATTCGGTCCGAATTACTTCGGGACGAATCGCGTTGAAAAGCAGCTATTTCCAGGCTGCACAGAGCCTGCAGGGTGCTGTAGAACATTGTGCCATGCTTAAATATGCAGAGGGAGCTTGGTTTGGTCGTCATACAATGTTGTGTTTTAGTATGACACGCAGATGACTGCCGCCGCTCTTAGAATCGCTTCACTATAAAATTCCCTGGGCACTTAAGAGGGCAAAACTGACCAAAAAACTCAAGCGGGAATGTAGCCTGATAAAGTCATGTCAGCGAAAGCTGGAAAAAAACAAGCTGAGAGCTCAGGTGGCAACATTAGTGACAGAGTGTGGAGGTGACGGCGGCAGCCACAGCAGCATGAGGTCAGGCAGTGGCACAATGACATTCTGGAGATGGCAAAACAGGAGGAAGCCACAGAATGGCACAACGACTGAGAGCGGAGGTCACGGCGGCAGCATCATGAGGTCAGGCAGTGGCACAATAACATTCTGGAGGTGGCAAAACAGGAGGAAGCCACAGAATGGCACAATGACTGAGAGCGGAGGTCACGGCGGCAGCAGCATGAGGTCAGACAGTGGCACAATGACACAGTGTGGAGGACACGGCAGCAGCCACAGCAGCAGCATGAGGTCAGGCAGTGGCACAATGACATTCTGGAGGTGGCAAAACAGGAGGAAGCCACAGAATGGCACAATGACTGAGAGCGGAGGTCACGGCGGCAGCAGCATGAGGTCAGGCAGTGGCACAATGACATTCTGGAGTTGGCAAAACAGAATTAGTCCACACTGTGGCACAATGATCCAGTGTGTATGGCACGGCAGGAGTCACATTAGCAGCATGAGGTCAGAGAGTGGCACAATGACATTCTGGAGGTGGCAAAACAGGAGGAAGCCACAGAATGGCACAATGACTGAGAGCGGAGGTCACGGCGGCAGCAGCATGAGGTCAGGCAGTGGCACAATGACATTCTGGAGGTGGCAAAACAGGAGGAAGCCACAGAATGGCACAATGACTGAGAGCGGAGGTCACGGCGGCAGCAGCATGAGGTCAGGCAATGGCACAATGACATTCTGGAGGTGGCAAAACAGGAGGAAGCCACAGAATGGCACAATGACTGAGCGCGGAGGTCACGGCGGCAGCAGCATGAGGTCAGGCAGTGGCACAATGACATTCTGGAGTTGGCAAAACAGTATTAGGCCACAGTGTGGCACAATGACACAGTGTGGATGGCACGGCAGGAGTCACATTAGCAGCATGAGGTCAGAGAGTGGCACAATGACATTCTGGAGGTGGCAAAACAGGAGGAAGCCACAGAGTGGCACAATGACTGAGAGCGGAGGTCACGGCGGCAGCAGCATGAGTTCAGGCAGTGGCACAATGACACAGTGTGGAGGACATGGCAGCAGCCACAGCAGCAGCATGATTTCAGACAGTGGCACAATGACAAATTCTGGAGAGTGGCACAATGACAGAGATTTGAGGTGACGGCGGCAGGAGCAACAGCATGAGGTCAGAGAGTGGCACAATGACACAGTGAAACAGTGTGGATTTCACGGCAACAGCGACAGCAGCAGCAGCATGAGGTCATAGAGTGGCACAATGACAGAGTGTTGAGGTGGGTGGCAATCCCAGCCCCGGGAAACGATGGTGGTAGGCGATGGAAAAACCCGGGGGCAGCGATGTTTTAAATTTCAGGGCGGGGGGGGGCATCAGAATAGTGGCGGGGGGCCAGGTAGTTTAAAACCCGGGACTGACGCCTAAGTAAATTGGGTGGGGAAAACCCGGGCCCAAATTTCCAAATCCCTGTTTCATTTTAAAAAAAAGGTCGTCTTTCACTTTTCCCCAAATGGACAAGGGGTTCTCCTTTGGGGGTAACGATGGCCCCCCCCGGCACTGAACACCCGCTTGATGCCACACAAACGGGCCCGGGGCGGGAAAGCTTCTCCACTGAAAATCGGCAAGTTGCGGCCACAAATTTCCCGTTTGGTGCCGTAGTCCAGCGGATCTTCCCAACTGAGGTGGCCCCGAGTACTGTCCAAGAGGCCCCAAAAACCCGTTTGGGTTTAGGGGCTGCTCCAGGTTTCCCGCTGCTGCTGCTACTGGGGGACTAAAACCCCCTCCTAGGGGGGTGAAGGAAAACTGCTCATTTTAGTGGGGTTCCGACCCTTTGGTTTTCTAATTTATGGAGTGGTTTTGCTCCTTTCCCCCCCCTTCCCCCGCAGCCCCCGGCAGTAGTAAGTGAGGCTGAGGAAACCCCCCCCCCGGGCGGGCCCGGGCAGAGGAGGGACGATGCCCCACTAGGGGAGCGGCCCCAAATGATTAAAGGAGGATTTCCCTATAGATTTGAGTTTGTCTTCCCCCTCAAAAAGCTGGGGAAAAAAGGCCCATTTTGGACGGGGAGGAGGGGGCCCCAAAAGGGTGGGAGCCAGAAGTCATCCCTTGCCGGATGCTTTTACCCATTGGCTGTCATAGCCCGGCAAAAAAAAAGCATGTGCAGGCCCCCTCTGCCCCCAAGTGACTCCAAAAGGGGGGCCCCGCCTCCCTTTCCACTGTATATTCCCCCGGTGCTTGGGGGTCATCGGGCCCCGTCTTCCCCATCTTCCCTCCCCCCTCCAGTGCCTTTCCCGCTCCTCCTTCTTGTACTGGGTAGGGAAAAACCAGTTTATTTCACCGCAATGCTTCCGCTCCAAGGGCCTCCCCCCTCCCCCCTCCTCCCTTTTTAGTCCCCCCCGACTTTGTGGAAAAGGGGATTTTGTCGCCACTTCCCAGTCCCCTGCCCAGACAGAATTTTTTAGCCCTCTGTTCCGGACATGAAGCAGGTAGAATTTACGTTATTTTATCCCCTTGTCCCCGGCGAATGGAAAAAAAACGTGGCCTCTTGAAAGGGGCCCCAACAAAAGGCAGGGGTCACGCCTGAGCTGCCCCCCTGGGCTGACATCAAATTTTTAACGGGGGAGTATTCTGTCTGCCTGGATCATAAAAAAATGTTAATGGCCTTTTCTCGTTATACATCGGTCCAAATGTGAAGGGCTGGAAATTTCCAGGGGGTGAAACATGCATATCAGTGTTGTTGGGGAGGACGTTCTGGCTGCAACTCGGGGAGGGTGTTCCTGGCTTTGTACGAATGGATAAATGCAGCACAGTTTCCCCCCATTTCAGAAAGTTCTGAAGATCGGTGGAAGACTTCGGAAAACCTTTTTCCAAAAACCGTTTGAACACGTGCACCATGCGGGGAATGGGGCCATCCCTCCGGTGCAGCCGGAACCTGTTCCTCCCATTTTCTTCACCATGGTTCCCTTTGCAGTTGGCGCGGGGAAAAGCCAACATCATTTCTTCTGCTGTCGCGGGGCAGTTTCCCCCCCGTGTTTTCTTCATTCGCCGAGGCAAGCCCGGTGTGACTGGGGTGACACCCCTGTTTCCCCACACATGTGGTATGATGGGGGGCAGTACTTGTGGAGGCTGAGATGGTGGTGGTGGTGGGGAAAAGGAGGAGGAGGGGGACATTGGGCGGGGGAGCAGTTTGACAAAAGTGGAGGAGAGAGCGGGTCTCCTGTCCAAGTTGTTGGGTGCCTGGGCAGGAAACATTCACCCAGTGTGCTGTAAAGGACATGTACTGGGCCCCGACCGTAGTTCGTCCAGACGTCCGGCTGCCGTGACCTTTGGAACAAACCGATAAGCTCAAGGATGACCCACCTTCTGTTCTACATATTTATGAAAAATGTGGTACTGCCTTTTTGGAAAAAAAATTACGGCTTGGAACTCTCCATCCGGCCGGACAACCCTTTTGTTTCAGAATGGGGAATCCCCATTTTGGGAAAGGGGGGGGACTGCAATACCAACAACTTGGGACAGGAGCCGGCAGCTGCTGCACCTTTGGATGGTTGGACGCATCTGTTGTCTCGCCGCCTCCTCTTTT
>JAODAL010045236.1:0-32123 GCA_025379985.1 Phyllomedusa bahiana | reverse complement strand
CCTTTTTAAATGAAATTTTTTCCCTCTAGTCAAGTTAGTTTTTACCGGTAATTTCTTTTTAATTTTACGTAAATCATTTGTCACTAAATCAAAAAACACGGGGATATAATTACCCTGCGCTTTTACTGGATAAAAATTAGACTTTGCTTTGGTTTTTTCTCCCAACCGTTTTAAGTCGGTGGGAACACTCTCTGGGTCCACCTCATCCTGTTTGTATTGATTGGTTCCCTTACCTCTTTTATTAAAAAATCTTTTTAAAGTCAACTTGTGTATGAATTTTTGCAAATCCCAGAATACTGTGAAATCATCTACTACGCAATCTGGGCTGAAACCCAACCCTTTTTTTAAAAGTTTTTCTTCTTTATTATTAAGTACATAAGATGATAGGTTGAAAATTTTCATATAATTGTCCCTTTTTGATTTTTTTGCTTTGGCTAATAATCTTTTATTTATTCGTTTTATGATGTTATATCTACTTTTGTAAATTTTCTTGCTTTTAGCCCCCCTAGTTCCTCTACTCTTGTTTTTCTCTTTCGATCCGGTGTGTGTAGTTGTTCTTGTATTTCTGGTGTGAACTGTAAGGTTAAGGTTTTTTCTGTTGTGTTGTAGACGTTTAATTGTGGGTTTATCCCTAAAAAAGAAGAATCAACTCCTGTATTTTGTGGATTTTTCTCTGGGATCCGTGTTTCTATTTTATCAGTGCTATTTCCCTCTCCCTCGAGAGAATAGCTCGTGAAACGCGTAATTGGAATAAAGTATTGTATAACTTGTAAACATACTGGGTTCGTTGTAACCTAATTCAATTTAGAGCGCTCTAGCCAGACTTCCCAAACATCGATCCCGGAGAAATCCGGGATTTATAAAAGCGACAACAATAAATTTGGCGCCCAACGTGGGGCTGGCCATGTGGGCCAAACCTGTAACTCTTGAGGAATGGTGGACTAAGACAGACATATAATAAAAAGCTGCAGCGCGTAAGACCTTTGTTCTGACATCAGCTCTGTTCCTCTTTGTCTACTTGATTGCTCTGTTTTGGGTATGTCCCCCCAGAAAAGAGTCATTGAATGGCCAGACCTGTGAGACAAAGACCCTTAAAATTTTCCTCCTTGAGTTGGTAATGGCGTTAATGCAAAAATGCAACGTTTCAAACCACGAGCGTCCATACAAGTGGAATCAGTGGGAGATAAACTGTACATAGTCCAGGAAATATTCCACAGTTATTGAGCATTTCCCACACTACGAATCTATGCGGCCATGATATTTGGTGAGCGGAGGTCAAAAGCAGTTGTTAGGTATTTTAACCCCTTCCTGATGGATGGTCATAATATGGCTCTAAATTTTTTTCCTCCTTGCCTTCTGAAAGCCATAACTTTTTTTATTTTTCCACCTACATAGACACATGAGGGCTTTTATTTTGCAGGACAAGATGTACTTTCTAATGGTGTTATTCATCTTACTATAGAATATACTGGGGAACGGCAAAAAAATTCTAAGTGGGGCAAAATGTGAAAAAAACGTACTTGCGCCATGTTTGCGGGAGGTTTTTTTTTAAAGGAGTTTATTCTTCGGTAATATTGATGTGTTATCTGTATTCTACAGGTTGATACGCATCCGGCAATATCAAACATGTATGGTTTCCGTTATGTTTTGGTACCGTAAAAAAAATCCAAACATTTTCTATTTTTGAAATTTGCACCGTGGCGCCATTTTGTGCGACCAATAACTTTTTTGTACTAACACCCACAGACGTCAGTGAGGGGCATTTTTTGCGGGCTGAAGCATACTTTTTATTGCTAGCAGTTTGGAACGCATGCGACTTTTTTTTATCACTTTTATTCCAATTTTTATGCAAAATGACCAAAAACCCACAATTTTGGCGTTTGGAATTTTTTTTCTTCTACGGTGTTCAGCGTACGGGATAGATGATGTTAAATTTTTATATATCAGACTTTTTCGGACGCGGCAATACCAAATATGTGTAACTTTTTTATTATTTTATTGTTTTTATTTGTAAAATGGGGAAAGGGGGTGATTTGAACTTTTAATACTTTTTTTTTTGTACTTTAAAAATTTATTTCTTCTTTTTTTTTTTTTTTTTACTTTAACATTGAGTCCCCCTATGGCGTTTGACCACTATGGGGAGCGATCATTAATACAGTCTAATGCATTGCATAGACAATGCATTAGACTGTACAAAGATGGCGGTTTCCCCACTTCCTGCCTATGGCCGGAAGTGGGGCAAACGGGAACATGGCAGCGATTGGAACTTTCACAGGATTCCCCGCTGCCGTGTTAGCCCGTCGGGACTCAGCGATCTTATCGCTGATGTCCCAATCGGGCTGAAGAACGGTGTGCGGCACCGTTTTTAATTCATTTAGACGCCGCGCCATCTTCGCCACGGCGTCTAAAGGGGTAAACAGCGCAGGTGGGCGACGCCGCCCCCCCCCCCTCCATGCTGAAACCGCCGGGTGTTAGCTGCAATTAGCCGTTAACATCCGGCGGCTGTGAAATGGGATTGCGCCGTGATCCCGTTTCAAAGCCGCTTACCGCCGCTATGACGTACTCATAAGTCATAGGTCGGTAAGGGGTTAATGCACACCACAACTTCAAAGGGTTAAACCTTGAAGGTACAGACCCTGTTATTAGCTGGAGCCGGCTAAACTGGACACTCTAGGTATGTCGGAATTCGGGAAGTGAGAGAGGAGGCTAATACTAGGCAGAGAATAGGCACTATTGTCATGAGATATCCTTCTAAAAATCCCTCAAGTGGACCAAAGAGATGACAGTCTGATGGTGATAAATGGGGCCCACATGGAGAATGAGGTAAAACATTCCACCTGAGCTCTTCTAATGTTTGCATTGTCAATGCGCAAGTGTGAGGGCGAGCATTGTCTTCATTGGTTAAAGGGGCACTCTGACCAGAATGATTAGCTTTAAACATGGAGGCAAAGGTAAATAAAGACTATTACCAAATACATTGCTGTTCTGATTTTGTTTTTTGGGCAAACCAAATATGGGAGCTGGACAGAACATCAGGAGCCAACAATAAGCCAGGAGGTCGATCCTAGATTTAGGGCTTATTCACACATTACAGATTTGATCAGCAATTTGCACCAGTATAAAATCAGTTAGCTAGAATTGCTAATTGTAAGTATAACCTAATAGAGCAGAACTGCAATATACACTTAAGGGAGGGAGCAGCAGTGTGAGCCTCTGATAAGATGGACAGTCAAAGGGATTTTTCACCGCATTGATGATCTTTAATCCCTTACCGCCGCAGCCAGTTTTGACCCCCCTGATAGGGCCCCTGTAACGACGGTAGTAGTGGATCCTCTGGACCAACCCAAGCAGTGGTAGCGGCCATGCCAGGGAGCGGAGTCTAAGTAGGACCCGGTGTTCACCAGAGCCCGCCGCAAAGCAGGATGGACTTGCTGCGGCGGGAGTCCTACCAGGTCGCTACCCCTGAGGCGACTAGCTTGGGGAGGCAGCCGAGGTGCAGCGAGGTACCAAATTGTAAGACGAAACTCGTAGTCAAGGTCAGGCGAACAAGTCAGGGCAGGCGGCGAAGATTCGTAGTCGAGAAACGGGGCAAGTGTCGAAACACAGATGAGACGTAAATGCACTAGGAACAGCTTTCTCTCAAGGCACGTGGCACTAAAGATCCGGAGGGGACATGCAGGAGGTGTTAACCTTATATAGGGTCAGCGGCCGGCAATCACCGGCGCGCTGGCCCTTTAAATTTGAGAGAGGCGGCGCACGCATGCCCTAAAGAGCGGGGACGCGCCCACCTGCAGAGGACTGCGGGGAAGTAGGAGCGCAGCCGGATAAGTATGTACCTACAGGGGAACGAGTGCGCCCACGACCCAACATGCCACTTGTAACAGCCCCATTTTTTAAATCTAATAAGTGTCACTTTTTGTGGGAATAACTTTTTGATACTTTTACCTATCCATGTGATTCAAAGACTATTTTCTCGTGACTCATTGTGTTTTAAACTAGTAAGAAATTTTGGTCCATACAATCCTTGTTTATTTGTGAAAAATATCAAAATGTTGTGAAAAAGTGGAAAAGGTTGCCATTTTCAAAGTTCAAAAATTTCTGCGTGCAAGACAGATAGTTTTTCCACACAAAATAGTTTATAACTAGCATCTACCATATGTCTGCTGTAGGTTGGCATCATTTTTAAATATTTTTTTTTACGACACTAGGGGCTTAGAAATTTATTAGTAATTTTTAACATTTTCAAGAAAATTTACAACATTGAGTTTTTAGGGACCAGTCCAGTTCTGACGTGGCTTTGAGGGGCCTGTATGTTAGATACCCCCATAAAGGACTCTATCTAAGAAACAACACCCTTTAAAGTATTCAAAACCGCATTTAAGAAGTTTATTAACCTCCATTCCAGTTTTAAGGAGCATTAAATGAGTGTATAGTGCGTCTGAATGAATGAACCTGTCAGAAATCTGGCGTCTGGTCTACCTTGCATAGTATAATTGATGCGCCTAATCTAGTAAAGCATAGCACAATGTAGGTGCATAGCGTATCATTGCTAGCATATTTGATGTGCCTACTTTAGGTGTATTCAAATGTGTCGTGCCTGGTGTATAATGCACCTAGTTTTTGGCTACGACAGTTCATTTATATAGAGAATAGGGGGCAACATTTTTTTCAGTGCAAAATACACCCAAAAAATGGCGCAGCTCTAATGGGACATGTCACCCTAGGTGTTTCACAGAAATTTAAGCAAAGTGGAGGTGAAATTTCAAAATTTCACTTTTCTTGTAAATTTAAAATTTGTATCCATTATTCTCTGGAACACGGTAGATGTGACCAGAGAAATGCAACTCAATATCAATTCTTCCAATTCTGATGTTTTTAGCAACATCCCATATGTGGCCCTCATGCGCTATTTGGCTCAACCACAAGCCTCAGAATAACAAGCCTCAGAATAGGAGGAGCACCTACCGGACTCTGGGGTCTTATTTTCATTACGACTTTATTTAGGCGCCATTTCAGGTTTGCAGACACCCTAAGGGGCTAAAGCTTAATAAACATCCCTAAAAAGACCCCATAATGGAAACTACACCCCTAAGGAATATATCCAGGGGTGCAGTGAGTATATAGACCCCACAGGTGATTCACAGATTTTGTTAGGCTGTGAAAATGAAAGGGAAGACAGAAGCAGTCGTGATTATATCGCGGCTGCTCCAAAGGGGGCAGAAGGAGCCCCCTCTTTCTGTCTGTCCCTTAGCTGCTGCAATCATGATACATCGTAGCAGCTAAGAGGTTAATTGCCTGCTGCCAGTGTGACCTCCGACCGCGGGTGATGCAGCATGAGGCCAGCTGTAATATACCACTTGTGACCTTGCACGATCATCATGATGTACCCATACGTCAATTTGTGGGAACCCCTTCCAGACCATGACGTAAGGGAACGTCAGATGTTGTTAACGGGTTGATGGTTCTTCTTTCAGACTATGGCCTGAGAGGTGTAAGTGTTAGACATTACCTGACAAGTGGGAAGAAATCCCCCTCCCAGTGCAGAAAAAGTTCACCCTATTTTCCTTTCATGTACTGTCTCTGCTCTAGTATAATTGTATCTATCTCTGTGGAGAGAACAATAGAGCAATGACTGTGTCCTGACCTTTTATTTTTAATTAGACTATATAGAGATTGTCGCCCAAAATGAGAAGCTTGCAGACACAAGAGAGGTTCAGTAGCAAGAGAGGTTCAGTAGCATGCTTCTGATGTAGTAAGTACTCAGGCTACAGCACTGGGGTGTTGGTTTGATATGTGATGAAACTGGGTGTAGGATGGTAGAGAAGCCACTTTGTCACGAATGCGGTAGTGGATCCACCAGGCCACCGCAAGCAATGGCGTAAGCCACGCCAGGGAGCGGAATGTAAGTGGGTCCCGGTTTTCATCAGAGCCCGCCGCAAAGCAGGATGGACTTGCTACGTCGGGAGTCCACCAGGTCACTACCCCTGACGTGACTTGCTTGCGGTGGAGGCCGAGGTTAGCGTGGTACAGAATCGTAAGGCAGGCTCGTAGTCGGGGACAGGCGGCAAAGGATCGTGGTCGTGGGACGGAGGCAAGAAGGTTCGGTACACGGAATATAGACGAGACTTGAACAAATGCTTTCTCAGTAGGCAACAGGCACTAAAGATCCAGCGGGGGAAAGGCGGACGCACCCAGGTAATATAGGGACAGCGCCCGGCAATTAGCCAATTACCAGCGTGCTGGCCCTTTAAATTTCACAGAGCCGTCGTGCGTGCACTCTAGAGAACGGGGGCGCGCACGCCGGCCAGCAGGAGGATGCGGACAGACAGGAGCGCGGCCGGGTGAGTATAGGCGCGCTGGGGAGCGAGTGCGCACGCCGCCCGACACCCGGGCTCCTGAAGCCGGGGCGCAGGCAGGACCGCGAAAGCGCCCGCAGCCCGACTTGCTGCCTATCAGGAGAGATCACATAGGTCGTAGCTATAGTGATCAGCGCTGGCACCACTATCGGATAGATCACACAGGTCTGTAGCTATAGCAATCAGTGCTGGCAGCCTATCATGAGAGATCACACAGGTCTGTAGCTATAGTGACCAGTGCTGGCAGCCTATCATGAGAGATCACACAGGTCTGTAGCTATAGTGACCAGTGCTGGCACCCTATCGGGATAGATCACACATGTCTTTAGCTATAGCAATCAGTGCTGGCATCCTATAAGGAGAGATCACACAGGTCTGTAGCTATAGCAACCTGAGGAGCTGATGCAGCCCATTCAAGAGTGGATTTTCTAGGAATAGGTAGGACACTGTTAATGGACATATATTGCAAAGTGACTTGTTTTTGCAAGGTCTTTAACATAAAAAGCAGCGATCCCTGTAGTGAGACAACCCCTTTAAGATAGCTGTCCACATGGAACTGTTATGAGTTTGCTTTCAATAATTGTTCCTGTAAGGGTGGGTTCAAAACACGATATTGTATAAGCCTGAGGTATCTGTTAGGATATTGTAAAAAGAAGTACCCCGGCAGATACTGCGACAGAATCATAGGGAATAATAGAGCAGGTGTAGCCCTGTGTGGGATACATTCTGATCTATTTCTCAGTGCATACACTTTTTTTACGGGACTTAATAGCATAGTTATTATCCCCAATGGGTTTGTATGGTATTTGCTCCAGTACCTTTTTTTCATGGTACCCCAACGGATACCTTGAACCAATGTAATATCGTACTGTGACCCCACCCAAAGTGCTTGTGGTGTTTGGGGGGGGGCCCAGTGCACAGCTCTGCCCGGGGGCCCATGATGGTGTTAAGACGGCCCTGGTAATTAGAGATGGGCGAATTGATTCTAACGAAGTGGAATTCGTTAAGAATATCAGGAAAACTTTGGTTCGGAACGAAGTCGAACTGTGTGGTAGTTCGGTTAAACTAAGTGTTCTTTAGATTGATAAAATGGCTGCGATCACAAGGCGCTACATTGGCCAAAGCACTCTGGGAGGAAGAAGGGCATAGCCCGCATGACATGTGCAGAGATGAAGCCAATCAGAGACCAGCGGGATTCTGTGACGTCACCGCACTAAATTCCGGGCCCCGGCCCCGGGAGCTCACATCCTTCATGTGCTCATCAGGGAAGTACTCCCGCGGTGATGCTCTTACTGAAAAATTTGATTTTTATTATAAAATTTTCTGGGGGGTGTCTCAGCTTGTCTCAGAGATGTTTCTCAAATGTTCTATTTTAATTTTTTTGGGGGTATTGGTCTGAAACCAGGTGCGCCCCTGCAGCGCTTATACATTCTTTCCCAAGTGGATCTAAGCCGTTCCTTTTGTTTTATTTTAAAGAAAAAGCTTTTTTACATCCAGGGGTTAATTAAGGTTTTTTTGCGGGTTTCCCCTGCCCCCAAGAAACCGTCTTTTTCAACGCCAAAATAAAATTTTTCCTGTAGCCTAATTTCAAAGAAAGGTTAATTACAACTGTGCTTTGTTGTGTCTTAGAAAACACCAATTTAACAGTACAAAGCTATATTTTGTGCAGTTAATTCTTTGGCCAATTTACACCCGGGGGTTAAAAAAACGTTGTTTTGCTGGTGTGCTGACAAAAATAAAGTCTTTTTCAAGCCAAAATTATAAATTTTTCCTGTAGCCTAATTTGTCGAAGGTTAATTAAGCCGTTTGTGCTTTTACATTTTGTAAAACACACCTTGTTTTTAAACGATACATACAATTAAATTTTTCCTGGCCATTTGGGACCAATTTTACCCCAAGGGGTTTTACCCAAGTTGTTACTGGGCATTTGGAGTCAAAAAAAAGGGTGTGTTTTTCCCATATAAATATCATCTAAACGGTCGTACATTTTAGAACAAACAGTATGTCAACGAGAGGTGGCGGGCCCTCCACCTGCGAGTGGAGGGCCCAAACTTTCCCCTGGAAAAAGGCCGGGTCGAACACAAGGGGGGACTCGCAGAGGGGGTCACTCGGTAGGCCACAACTGCCGCGTCATCTAGGGCCGTGTGTTGTTCAGAAACCCAAGGGTTTTGTTTGGTTGACTGGTCATCCTCTTCCTCCCGGATGAATCTAAAACCCCCACCCAAAGATCGGTGGGAAAAGTCAGACACACCCTTAGTTGGCAGGCCGGGGGGGTAGGGGCCCCTTCCCTGTCCTCAAACCCCCGCCTCTGTCCCATCCGGTTCCCCCTTCAGCCAGGACTACAGTGGTCTGGGCTCAGCACCACATATACGGGGAG
This sequence comes from Phyllomedusa bahiana, assembly GCA_025379985.1. Classification (NCBI taxonomy): domain Eukaryota; kingdom Metazoa; phylum Chordata; class Amphibia; order Anura; family Hylidae; genus Phyllomedusa; species Phyllomedusa bahiana. The sequence goes on along the minus strand of JAODAL010045236.1, from coordinate 23,390 downwards.
AAAAATTTTGAGGAGGGCAGTCAGCAGCTACTTGGCAGCGAAGAAATGGGGCCAATATCCCTGTTCTTGCAGTAGGCGGCAAAGTATAGATGGGAGAGGGGCAGGGAGGTCATGTTGTGAGGGGGTTCCCCCCTTTCATACCCAAGCCGGGGATGAGGACAGCGAGGTGCGATGAAACACAAAAATAGATTGTGTACCGACCCCATTGGGAGCCGGGTGAGGCAAGGGTTCATCATCGTAGGAGAAAAAGGGGCGCTTTCCGTCAGGAGCAGCGCCGCCGCAAGTGGGGTTTTGTGGCCGTGATAAACAGGAACAGCAGTGTCAGGTGGGGGCCCCCCACCACAGGGGAAAAAAAAAGGCCAAGAAAGTAGCGGCACGGGGGGTCAGGAGGCAGCGGCGGAGTAGTCACTCGTGCGGGGTTGGCGGGAAAAAACATACCGGGCGGTGTGGCAGTTTTTTGTAAGACACCGGAGGAGCCCATTTTGGGTTTTATGTAAAACTGTGGGCAGAAATTTAAGCGGGCCAGGGGCTAAGTTTTGGGACTACGGCCCCGCCGGTCAACAATCAGCATCACCCTCCGGGTTTTTGGGAGGGGAAATGGGTCAGAGTGGTGGTCCATCCCGCCAAAGCAGAAAAGCAGCAGCGCCCCGTGGTACGAAGCCCTTGCAGCCAGTCAAGGGTCCCCCCCTTGCAGAAGGGGGCTGTTTCTCTTTGACATCATCTGCCGGTCCAGATCTCCCCGTCCTGACTCAGGGCCAGCTCTTCAGCGAGGGCATTTGCAAAGAGAAACAGTATGCGTCCAAAAAATCCTAAGGTGCGCAGCTGCCCCCTGTCTGTCCCCAAATTGTTTGGGATTGCAGCCCCCCTTTCCAAAAGGTGAATCCACCATTAGAGAACTAATGGCTTTGCCGAGCCGGATGGAGGTTCCAAGCCGTAATTTTTTTCCAAAAGGGAGTACCAGCATTATAAATTGGAGAACAGAAGGTGGGCGTCCTTATTTTTCGGTTTGTTCCAAGGGGCACGGCAGCGCGGACGTCGGGGGCTGTGACTCGGGCGGCAGTAATGTCCTTTCGGGCCCCTGGGTGAATGTGCTTCCTCCCAGGCACACCAAACAAATTGACAGGGGACGCCCTTTCTCTCCCCGTTGTCAAATGCTGCACCTGGCCAAAATCGCCTCCCCTCCCCCACCATCACCACCCTTCAGCCTCCACAAGTACGTCCCTCATACCACATGTGTGGGGACGCGGGTCCGCAGTTCTACACCTGGCTTGCCCCGCGAACGAAGTCACACAGGGGGGGGAATGCTCCCCTCATGCAGCAAGAAATCGATGTTGGGTTTTTCCCGCCCAATGCAAATCGGAACCATGGTGACGGAAAATGGAGGAAAAATGGTGTCCGCCTGCACCGAGGAGGGGTGGTCCATGCCACTGCATGGGGCACGTGTCAATTGGTTGTGAAAAAAGGGTTCCGAAGTTTTTTCCCCCGATCTTTAGAACATTCTAAAAATGGCCAGGGGAAATTGCAAAGCCTTTTATCCATTCGTACAAAGCCCGGAAAAACCATTTCCCCGAGTTGCAGGGCAAACGGCTCCCCCCAAACATCTGATATATGTTTCCCCTGTGGAAATTTCCCGCCCGCATATTTGGCCGATTTTTATGAACAGAGAAAGGCATTAAATTTTTTTTGATATCCCGGAGACAGAAGTACTCCCTGTGAAACTTTGAGTCACCCGTGGCAGTCATGGGGTGAAAAATCCCTTTTGTTGGGGCCATTCGGGGGAGGCACTTTATTTGCCCAGTGGGTCGGGCAAATGGCATGAATAAGTCTTCCACTGCTTCATGTCCTGGAACAAAAAAGCTGAAAAATCTTTTCTGGGGGGCCCTGGAGACGGGGGCCCCTACTTTCCAGGGGCCAATTTAGTCCGGGGGGGGAAACTGAAATGGAGGGGGGAGGAGGGGGACTTTTGGAGCAGAAAGCTTTGGGTCTGGTGAAAATGAGGGGGGTTTTTTAAACCCAGTGACAAGAGGGGAAGGAGCAGGAGCAGCGGGGAGGAGGTAAATGGAAATGGGGAAGACAGGCAGAGACCCCCAAGAAACCTGGACGTTTCCCGGGGAAAAGGGAGGCGGGAGCCCCTCGGATTTCCATTGTTCAGATGGCCCCCCAGCATGCTTATTTCCCTGGCTATTTTTTACAGCCGAATAGCCCAGCATCCGGCGAGGGATGACTTCTGGTTTTCCCCCCTTTTGGGCCCCTTCGCTCCCCGGCCCCAAAAGGGGAAACCCCTTTTTTCCCAGCTATTTGAGGGGAAGAAAAAACTCAAATACTATGGGGAAAAATCCTCCGTAATCATTGGCCGCTGCTATGTGCGCATCCCCTCCTCTGACAGGTCTGACCGGGGGTTCCTCAGCGCTCACGTACTACGGCCGCGGCGGTTGGGGGAATGGTGGGGGGGTGGGAGCAGTACAGCTCCATCAGCAGAACCTAAGTCTGAGTCACTGATGAGCAGCTTCCTTCACCCGCCTAGTGAGGAGGGCAGTCGCCAGCAGCAGCAGCAGGACCTGGAGCAGTCCCTGAACCAACAGGTGGTGGCCTACTTGGACAGCACTCTGCCACCACAGTTAGAAGATCGTGGACTACGGGGCAGCCAAACTGGATGTGTGGCCGCAACTTGCCGAGTTTGCAGTGGAGAAGCTGCCCTTTGCCCGGCCAGTAGTGTGGCATCAGAGCGGGTGTTCAGTGCGGCGGGGGCCATCGTTACCCAAGGAGAACCGCTTGTCCACGGGAAATGTGGAACGACTGACCTTTGTCAAGATGAATCAGGCGTGGATCGGCCAGGATTTCCACACACCAATGCCTTAGGCGTCAGTCTGGGTTCAAACTACCTGCCTCAGCCACTATTCTGATGTCGCCACCCGCCTGATGCCACACATCTGCTGACAGTTTCTCCTCTGCCTCCCACCACTTTACCGGGGACTGGTATTGCCACCCACCTCAACACTCTGTCATTGTGCCACTCTATGACCTCATGCTGCTGCTGCTGTTGCTGTTGCTGTGACATCCACACTGTGTCATTGTGCCACTTTTCTGACCTCAATGCTGCTGCTGTGGCTGCTGCCATGTCCTCCACACTGTGTCATTTGTGCCACTCCCTGCCCTCATGCTGCGCTGCCGTGACCTCCGCTCTCAATCAATGTGCCACCCTGTGGTTTCCCTCCTGTTTTGCCACCTCCAGAATGTCATTGTGCCACTGCCTGACCTCATGCTGCTGCCGGGCCGTGACCCTCCGCTCTCAGTAATTGTGCCATACTGTGGCTTCCCCCGTTTTTGCCACCTCCAGAATGTCATTGTGCCACTGCCTGATCTCATGCGCTGCTGCTGTCGTGACCTCCACACTGTGTGATTGTGCCACTCTGTGGCCTAATAAATGTTTTGGCCGCCTCCAAAATGTCATTGTGGCCACTGCCTGAATCTCATACTGCTGCCGCCGTGCCCTCCACACTTTTGTGATTGTGCCACTCTTTTGGCCTAATACTGTTTAGCCGCCTCCAGAATGTCATTGTGCCACTGCCTGACCTCATGCTGCTCCCGCCTGACCTCCGCCTCAGTCATTGTCCCACTCTGTGGCCTTAATACTTTTTGCGCCTCCAGTATGTCATTGTGCCACTGCCTGACCTCATGCTGCTGCCGCCGTGACCACCGCTCTCTGTCACTGTTCCATTCTGGTGCTTCCTCCTGATTTGCCACCTCCAGAATGTCTTTGTGCCACTGCCTGACCTCATGCTGCTGTGGCTGCCGCCGTCCCCTACACATCTGTCATTGTGCCACTCTGTGGCCTACTCTGTTTTGTCACCTCCAGAATTTTCCATTGTGCACTGTCTGACCTATGGCTGCTGCCACCGTCACCTCCACTCTCTGTCATTGAGCCACTCTGTGGCCTACTCCTGTTTTTGTCACCTCCAGAATGTCATTGTGCCACTGTCTGACCTCATGCTACTGTGGCTGCTGCCATCACCTCCACACTCTGTCGCTGATATTGCCACCTGAGCCCTCAGCTTGTTTTTTTCCAGCTTTCGCTGGCATGACTTTATCAGGCTACATTACCCCTTCAGTTTTTTGGTCAGTTTTGCCCTCTTAAGTGCCCAGGGAATTTTATAGTGAAGCGATTCTAAGAGCGGCAGCAGTCATTGCGTGTCATATTAAAACACAACATTGTATGAAGACCAAAACCCAAACTCCCTCTGCATATTTAAGCCATGGCACAACGTTCTACAGCACCATGCAGGCTCTGTGCAGCCTGGAAATAGCTGCTTTTTAACGCGATTCGTGCCGAAGTAATTCGGACCGAATTTATTTTTGTCGGAAAATTCGGCAAATTCACCGAATCAAATTTTTGAGAAATTCGCCCATCTCTAATAGTAATGTATTAGCATATTCATATACAGTATGCTAATACATTATTATCTGTGTCAGTCTGAACAAAGGCCCGTGATCAGGGCAGCTCACAGTCTGCCCTGATAGCTGGCTTCTTACACAGACAGCACTGAGGATACGCTAGGTCCCCAGGGCTGACGTTGCAGGGCCGTTCCCCAGCTCTGTCGGGGTTTACCCGGCGTTCCAATCGCCCGACAGAGCATGGAAACCCTTTGATTGCGTGCGGTGACGATCCGCGGCATTCAAAGGGTTAAAGCACTCCGATGCTCGCAGGAGATGCTCTGGGATCAGGGCGTGTAGTACAGCCCCGATCCCAGCGCTGCTGCAACTCCGATGTCTGCAGCGATGACCTGAAATATCCGACATCAAAAGACGGAGGGCTGTCTTAAGGATTTTTAAAGGGTTGTCTCACTACATTGTTTCATCTACCTCGCCCCTATTTTTTGGGTTTTCATTTGATCAGGGGTGTTTACTGGCTTCCACTGGGCTGAAAAAAGCCAGTTTGTAATTAACCCAAAACCAGTGCTGGCAGCCTATCAGGAGAGATTATCAGGTTTGTGCTTTTTGCATGAGAGCTGATAAAACCCATAAAAGGGGGGGGATATCTAGGAATAGGTAGGACACGTTAAAAAGGGGGAACTAGCAAAGTGACTTGTTTTTGCAAGATCTTTAACATAAAAAACATTCTTTGTAGTGAGACAAACCCTCTAAAGCTTAACATAATAGAACATGTCATTTGTTCTGTCAGAAATGCCACTCATGCAGAGTACTGGGACAGTTTGCCAAATTACAATGAGGGGTGGCAGGGTTAAATTGGCAATGCAGTGGCCTCGGCCCCCCCAAAAATTTTATTGGTGGATTTTTTTAAAAGGTAATACGAAAAAAGAGAGGGAAAACCCCTTTGGTGCAAAGTAAAGGGAAGACCCGCAAAATTGCCTCACAGCTTAAGACACAGCTTGAAAAAAAGCTTCCCACGCTTAAAAGGGTCGTATTACAAAATGATTAGTAGAAGGTAGGCAAAGGAAAATAAGGTATTCCCAAAAATACAGTTAGAGCAGTTTTTATCTCCTGCTTGTGTACACAAGCTTCCCTAGGTTGCTGTCCACCTCTCTCTGCTCCAGCATTGGCTGGGATGGTGATGTCGCTCCCTGCTGTGTCTTATCAGCAGCACAGGAGCTTGTTTATCTTTCTTACTGACAAAGTTACGTTTTTGAGCTTTGTATTGTGTCCTGCTTTTAAGAACTCTACATTACCAATGTCCCTACTAGACGCTCGGTTAGGAATAACAGTGCTGTAATGTGAGTCACTGCTGTAGAACTTGCCATAGTCTTAACAGGAAGTGAGAGTCTGAAGTTGTAGAAAAACCCCCCCAGTTTTAAACAGGGGGTGGGAGCCTTAAGTGTAGAAAACCCCCCCAAGCCCCGAACAGGAAATGGGAGCCCGAAGCTGTAGAACGCCCCCAGCTGAACAGGAAGTGGGAGCCTGAAAGCTTAGAACGCCCACAGCCTGAACAGGAAGTTTGGGAGCCTGAAGCTGTAGAACCGGACACGCCTGAATAGGAAGTGGGAGTCTGAAGCTGTAGAAGCCCCACAGCCCGAAAAAGGAAGTGTGAGCCTGAAGCTGTAGAACCACTCACAGCCTGAATAGGAAGTGGGAGCCTGAAGCTGTAGAACCACTCACAGTTGAAACAGTAAGTGGGAGTCTGAAGCTCTAGAACTACCTAAACAGGAAGTGGGAGGCTGAAGCTGTAGAATTATTATTATTTATTTTAATGTGCCATTGATTCCACAGCGCTGTACATTCCAGGGCAGGGGGGGGGGGGTTACATACATACATATGTTAAACAAGTACAATGATGATGATAAATGACTAACAACTGGTACAGAGCGAGAGAAGACCCTACCCGCAAGGGCTTACAATCTACAATGGAAGAGGAAAGAGACAGAAGGTGAGGGTCAGACATGTTTGTGGGGGGTGTAGTGGCAGCAGGATTATTGTAGGTTATAGGCAATCCTTAAGATAGAAGCGCCCACAACCAGAACAGGAAGTAGGAGTCTGAAGCTGTAGAACCACCCACAGCCTGAACAGGAAGTGGGAGCCTAAAGCTGTAGAACCACCCACAGCCTGAACAGGAAGTGTGGACCTAAATCTGACTGTGAAACAACATGAGAACACCTCTTTAATTGTCCATCCTCCTACAGCGCCCTCTGCTCCCAGGAAGTTCCTCCCCATCCCACTCTCTTTTGTTAGCAGCCCTTGGTCCTGTCTTCAGCCCATGTAGTCTCCCTTTCTTGGTCATATCCCAGCAGGAATCACCTGTCAGCATTTGAGCCGCACAACTTCTTGGCTTTCCTGACTACTTTCCTGGAATCCATTGTGAACATGAGAGATCTGAATCTAGCCAAGGCATCCATTATACAATTCACAACTACAACATACTAAACCATTTCAAGCAGCCAAGCAGTCACAACAATAGTTTTTGAAAGCTATTATAAAATGCACAAGTAAAAGGAAGTTATATTAATAATATTACCATACAGTGTCTTGATGGGGTTTTCCCATCTGGTTGTTTCAAGGAGCCTGCTCCTAACAGTCAGTTTCAGGCTGCTACTTTCTGTTCAGGCTGTTGATGGTTCCACAGATTCAGGCTACTACTTCCTGTTCAGGCTGGGGGCGGTCCTACACATTCAGGCTACTACTTCCTGTTCTGGCTGTTGATGGTTCTACAGCTTCAGGCTCCCACTTCCTCTTCAGGCTGGGGGTAGTTCTACAGCTTCAGGCTCCCACTTCCTCTTCAGGCTGGGGGGTAGGTCTACAGCTTCAGGCTCCCACTTCCTCTTCAGGCTGGGAGCAGTTCTACAGCTTCAGGCTTCCACTTCCTGTTAAGGCTGGGGGCGGTTCTATAGCTTCAGGCTTCCACTTCCTGTTAAGGCTGGGGGCGGTTCTATAGCTTCAGGCTTCCACTTCCTGTGCAGCCCATGGGCATTTCTACAGCTTTAGCTAATGTTCACACTTCTTAAAAGAGGACGTATTTCAGTCCGTAATTGCGCGTCAGAGTGCGCGTATTGCGGCTGGAATACGTCCCAGTCATTACGGTAATCCACAGATCTCATAGAGAGCTATGGATTACGTCTCCTCTCCCCGCTTGCACAATCCGCCGCGAGGGGAGAAAGGGACATGTGAATTACTAGCGGTGTATACGCGCCGCTGGTAATGCAAGTCTATGGGCCCGGGCGAGGGCGGCCCCGCTCCGCCCCTGCTCCGCCCCGGCCACACGGCGTAATTGCGGGGCGTAATTACGCCCTGCATTTAAGCCGTGTGAACCTAGCCTTAGTCTCATTCTTCCTGTTCAGGCTATGGGCAGTTTCTACAGCTCCAGGTTCACACTTCTTGTTCAGACTGTGGGTGGGTCTACAGCAGTGACTGACATTTCAGCTCTGCTATTCATAGCTGGGCCTGTTGGAGTTACATTGGCGAAGGAGGGGTTTTAACATCAGGACAGAAGGTTAAAGAGGTCAAAAGGATTAAAGTTTGTCAGTAAGAAACATATACAAGCACCTGTGCTGCTGATAAGATGCAGCAGGGAGTGAGTCACCATCCCGATCACTGCTAGAGCAGAATGAGGTGGTGGGTAACCAGAGAAGCTTGTGTGAACAAGCAAAAAATAAGAATAGTTCTAACTTTTAAAGGAAGCAAAATCAGAACAACAATGAATTAGGTAATAATCTTTATTTACCATTGTCTATATGTGTAAAGCAAATCAATGTATTAATAATACTGTCATACAGTCCCAAATAATGCTGCCATAGTTTGTTAAACCCATAGCTAACGTTCAACCCAAGTATGAGACTTGTATTCAGACCTAATATCAAAATCCTGAGGATAGTGGTAGTGGCCCCTACTTACTGGCGGCCCCTATTTGGTGGAGGCCCCTACTTGGTGCAGGCTCTAATTGGTGGAGGCCTCTACATGGTGCAGGTTCTAATTGATGTCAGCACTTAGAGACCTCTATTTGGTGAAGGCCTCTGTTTTATGGAATAATCTATTTGATGGCGGACCCTATTTGATGGCGGCCCCTATTTGGTGGAGGCCCCTGATTGGTGCAGGCCCATATTTGGTGGAGGCCCCTCTCTGACGGAGGCTCCGATTTGGTGGAGGCCCTGATTTGGTGGAGTCCTCTATTTGGTGGAGGCCCCTACTTGGTGGAGGCCTCTATTTGGTAAATGCCTGAGGAATAGAGGGTTAAATGATATCATTCACACCCTCTTCATTTTTTCTAGAATTAAAGATTGATATCTATATCTGTTGGTGCCCAATGGAAAATTCTCTTCTTTACTTCTAAAATATGATGTTTCCCAGAACTGTTGTCGATTGTGTCACTTGGAGCTTCCATAATGGAACCATAAGTGATGAAAGCGCCATAGAACATACAAGGGTCAAGTGATACAAAAATATTCTGGTTTAAGTGGAAATACGTGTTTCATAAAGAAGAGTGTATGAATCTCCTGTAACGTAAGGACAATGAGAATCCCTGGAGTGTTCCCCAACCCTTAAGACCTCTACTCAATTATACTGTCATGGATCTTCTCACCCATTTCAGAACTTTTTGTATTTTTCAGCTGAGTGCTACATATATTTATATTAAGAAAATTGACATTTTTCATCCTAAAGCTAAATTCCTTTTGACAGGTGAACTTGCATTTTGAATCCCATTCCAGACCTACGCCGTGGATCAATCAATAGCTCAGAAATGAGTTCCTTATTGTGTAGCACATAAGGAATTCCCCGTAGCCATAAAATGAGGCTTTTTTTCATTGCTGTATTGATTAATACCACTTTACAATCTTGTCTGTGATTCCACGAGGTGACATTGAAAGCCAAAAGAAAAAAAAAAGAAGAAAACATGAGGTCTCTCAGCAGCTTTACGATGCAGTCATCGCCGGTATCAAGGAATTGTCTAAAAATTTTAGACAATAAGCAGATAACTGTGTTCACCTGCCAGGAGCCATAGAGATCATCTGCGATCATTGAAGGAACCCAGCTAAAGCAATTCAATTTCTCTGCAGCGCCCCCGCAGGAGGAATAAGGTATTACATGGAAATTTGTGGGATGTCCTTTGGCCGGCGTGCTGGTTTAAGAGCTTTGGCAACTATCCCAGATAAAGGTCCCCTAGATAAGGGGGTATTGGTAAAAATTTTTTAAAAAATTTGAAATTTGAGGTGGGTTTTTTAAATAGACAAAATCCTTTAAAGGGAATCTTCGCCATTTTTTTTTTTACTTATTAAAAACAAGCCCTGATCCATATTCTTTTCCTTTCACCGTTTTTATTTCCCGATTTTAGATTTCTCATTCGGCTTTTTAACGATTGTGGGGAAGATTTTGTTGCACTGCTTTAACAGCAGTCAGAAGAAACTTTAAGAGCTTTTGCACATAGGATCAAGAAGTTCTGTCCCATAGACTTTTATGGGGAGTTTTCAATGAGGAGGGGAGAGGGGGCGTGAATCTCCTCTTTTTGATGGTGGATTCTTGTAAACTGTACACAAGGTGTTCCTTTCGTTTGACCCTGCTTCTAAAAATAAAAACACCGCTGAAAAGCTCTCTAAACAGAAACAGGAAGTGTCAGATTTATTAGGCCTAGGGCAAATTGAAAACCAGCTTAAGTTTATAAAAATTTTTTAAAATTTAATGGGAAAATTAAAAAAAACATAACCAAAAATTCTAAAAAAAATGTGTTTAACATAAAAATGTGAGTTAAACAAAAGTCATTTTTTGATGACACATTCCCTTTAACAACTTCCTGACCGGGCATATTTTTCTTCTCCTTAGTACATGCGGGTTGAAACACTCCAATGCTTTCTCGCACTTTTCTGGGATATGTTAGGTTTTATTTTTATTTAGCTTTTACATTAGATTTTGTTTAATGATACAAGTAAAAATAGTAAAAAAAATAAAAAATTCAGTTTTTCTTTTACATTTTTTAATTAAATAATTTTTTTAACAGCAAATGTGGCACTAAAATAATTTGTGTATATTGTTGATATAAAGTTTTATAGAAAATTTAAAATAGAAAAAACGCTCACCGTTTGTCCTGGGCTTGGTGTGGTTATTTCCTATGCACGGTGCACTCGATATTGATCATCCGGCTGTAGATGTTTACATTGAAACATGAAGTAAAGCAAAAAGTTCCAGCACTCGTATACGGAGGTTCTCAATGAAAGTGAGTAAAACACACCTTTTATTAGAGACTATTTAAAAAGACATATATAAAAACAACTGCATGGTTTACGCGTTTCGAGCGCAATACTTTTTTGTGGCTCCCTTTAAACATGCGAATTAAGAGTCAGCAATTATTTTCGCTCGAAACGCGTATACCATGCAGTTGTTTTTATCGTAACGACTAAGAGCCAGCAGTATTGCGCCCGAAACGCGTAAACCATGCAGTTGTTTTTATTGTAATGATTCAAGAGCAGCAGATCATACGCATCTGACGCGTAAACCATTGACAGATTGTTTTTCTATCGTAAACAATTAGCGAGCCAGCGACTTATGCGCTCGAAACGCGATATACCATGTCAGTGTCGTTTTTTATAGTAACGACTAATGAAGCAGCAGTATTTGCGCGTCAGAACAGCCGCTAAACCATGCCAGCTTTTTTATCGTAACCGATTAAGAGCCAGCAGTATTGCCGCTGCCAGAAACGCGTATACCATGCAGTGTTTTTATTCGCTAGAACGGACTAAGAGCCAGACAGATATTTGCCGCCCCGCGAAACGCGTAAACCATGCAGTCTGCCTTTTTATTGTAGATCGATTAAGAGCCAGCAGTATTGCCGTGCCCGGAACGCGTAAACCAGTGCCAGTTTGTGTTTTATGTAACGACTAAGAGACCAGCAGTATTGCGCCCTGTGAACGCGAAAACCATGCAGTTGTCTTTGTATATGTATACGATTAAGATGGTCACGCAGTATTACGCTCGAAACGCGTAAACCATGCAGTTGTTTTTATCGTAACAATTAAGAGCCAGCATTATTGCGCTCGAAACGCGTATACCATGCAGTTGTTTTTTATTTTTTGTAACATCTAGAGCCAAGCAGTATTTAAAGGCTTAAAACGCCTAAACCCATGCAAGTTGTCATTTATATATGTACTTTGTTAAATAGTCTCTAATAAAAGGTGCATTTTACTCACTTTCATTGAAAACCTCTGTATACGAGTGCTGGAACTTTTTGCTTTACTTAAGATATAAAGTTTTAGGCTTGTCAGGGGCAAGCTAAAATGTTTTATTTTGCATGTGGTTTTTTAATACTTTTACATATTGGGTGACGGGGCTGTGGCAATCTTCTGTCGTACTTTGAGCCAAAAATACTGTTAAAGCCCTGTTCGATAGACGTATGAACAGTCGTATGCCAAAACTTGGCGTATTATGCACCAGACATGGCATTTTTGAATGCAGCAAAAATATGCTATGCCAGGCATACCACACACAGAGTTGATTCGAGTAGTGTATTGATGCGATTGACGTTGGCTATCGAGATCGATCGATAGTCTGATAGTCTAGGCGCTATCGATAAGGTTTTTCGTTAAGTGAGCATCTTGATTATGAGACCGGACTCTACCATTAAAAGCTCTATGGGGAGAGCAACAACACCTTCATTATTACACCCAAACAAGGCTGAGAAGCTGGAATTAACATACCACAACAGTCAAAATGGGATAACGCTTGCGCATAACATCTTAGGCAACAACTTATGAGTTATAAAAGTCACAGAAAAAGTCACGACCACTTTACTATCCTACTGTTCTGTGTACACAGCACTGAACCCTTAAAACCTCGCATCACCCACATTAAAAGAAGTAGCAAGAGAGTAGATTATGATATAGTTAGAGAGGAGTGCAGGCAGTCATGATTTGAACCATAATGTTACCTTAATAACAAACTGAGACATTGAATATCCCTGTCCTGGGGGAAACGCAGCATGAGCCCCAAGACCTGCATGACCCCCGACCATTAAAAAGATGGCCCGGAAAATAGGAGTCTTTCAACCACATTTTATTGAACTGCGACATTGACTATACTCTGTCCTGGGACAAGCATGAGCCCCACAAAAACCTGCCATGACCCCCACTTTAAAAAGTGCCCGGGAAAATGGAGTCTTTCAACCACCATTATTAGTTTTCACTGGTACAGTTGACTATACCTGTACCTGGCCACAGCATGAGCCCCACAAACCTGCATGGACCTCCACATTAAAAAGTGCCGGAAAAAGAGTCTTTCAACCACCATTTTAGTTGAACTAGGACATTGACTATACGATGTCCTCGGGCCACAGCATGACGCCCCAAACCTGCATGACCCCCACATTTAAAAAGTGCCGCGAAAAAAGGCTTTCAACTACATTTTAGTTGAATGCCAGACATTGACTATACCTGTCCTGTGCCACAGCATGGCCCAAACCTTGCCATGACCCCCACATTTAAAAGGTATATTTATTAAATATTACCACCCCCCCCCCATTACCCCCCCCCCCCCCCCAAACAATTTGGCCCCCTCCCCCCCCCCCCCCCCCCCCCCCCCCCTACCCTTCCGGAAAAAGGAGTCTTTATCAACACCATTTTGTTTCACTAGGACATTGACTATACCTGTCCTTGGGCCACAGCATGACCAAGGGCCTGAGTTACAGTGGGTTCGGTGAGAGCCCAAGGCTGGCGTCCGTCATTATTAACACGCAGGTTAAAATGCCCTGATGACGCAGCAACGAAAACTGGTCGTGCCTGCAAGCAGAGTGCGGAAGCGGAAGTGTTGAAGAATCTCAGCCTTCCTCAGCATGCACCACGTAAATACTCGGGTAGCGCTTAGTTTTACCTCGCTCAGTGATGAAGTTGTGGACACAATTTGAGCTTCACTTTGGAAAATATGCTTGGTTAACGCTCCCTGCCTAACTACCAGAGTGACCCATTTATCTTGGCAATTCTATTTCTCATTTTTAGCTCAGTGTCGCTGGAGGAAATGGTCTCTTAGTACTTTTTTCTCTGTCCCCCCCCACCCACCACCCACCCTAGCTCCATATCATGTCCTCTGAATAACCTACATCTGGTCAAGTTTTCCTGCTACCTCCTTGTACAATTCACGAGAATTTTTTTAACTCAGCCTATTGTTTTGTACATGCAGTTTTTTAGTACTTTAAGATTCTTTTTTTTTTATAGAAAACCACATTTTATAAAATAGGAATGGAATCCCACCATGTCTTTGTTCTCTTTTTTGGCTATCATTGTATAAATGGTGTCTGTCTCAATTCCAGGGTATCTCGGATATGCTATGTGTATAGATCTTGCAAACAAGTCCATTTTGCAATATGTGTCCATCTAACAGATGTCCTACCTATTCCTGTATCTGACAGCACCATCACCTTGAGCCATCTTGACAATTGTGAAGAACAAATGTCTGTTAGAACACAACATTTTTTAGAATAGGACCTGATAGTAGTAGCTGCAATGTCACAGCTAAATGACCCAAAAATTCCAAAGCATGACCCTTGAGCCACTTCTGGTCCAATTGTGAGAACAAATGTCCTAGTTAGCAAACAACATTTTTTCTATATAATAGCGACCTGCTAGATATTGCTGCATTTCAAGCAGCATGACTTCTCAGCCACTGTTTAAAATTCGTGAGCGGAGAAGAAATGCCCACTTAGAAGCCACATTTTAGTCTACAAAGGACCATGATTATTGCTGTATACTCACAGCTACATGACCCAAAAAATTATAAATATGACTTCTCAAGCCACTATAAAAATTGCTGAGAGAGAAATGCACTTAGAAGCAACATTCCTGTTCAAAAGGACCATAATTATAGCCGTTATCTCACAGCAACCATTGACCCCAAAAATTATAAATATGACTTCTCAGCCACTCTAAAAAATTGTGAGGGAGAATGCCACTTAGAAGCCACATTCTGTTCCAAAGCGACCATAATTATAGCTTGTATCTCTACAGCAACATGAACCCCAAAAAATTATAAATATGACTTCCTCAGCCACTATTAAAAATTGTGAGCGAGAGAAATGCCAACCCCCCCCCCCCCCCCCCCCCCCCCCCACCCCCCCCCCCCCCCACCCCCCCCCCCCCCCCCCCTCTTATGAAGTCCACAATTTTTGTTCCGCAAAGGACCATGTTTATCTGACTGTATTCACAGCAACATGACCTCAAAACCATTGACAATGCAAAAACTTCTTAAGTAAAAAGTGAGTAAATGGAGATACGGCTTATGTCAATTGAAACCTTAGCTGATTCTTTTACCTAGTACTCCTCCGCAAAACCAGCCAAAATGAACTGTTGGGAAAAGAGAATAAAAAATTGCAGTAAGAAAATGATGCATTTTAAAATAAAAGTTTTCAATGTGGACCATCTTCTGTTTTGAAAGGAATGTGAAGGAGACTGGCAACTAATCGGCTGACCTCGCACATTTATAGGGCCACAACATCATCAGAGATCCATGCCCTGATTCATGTTGATGAAAGTCAAACGCTCAACATTATCAAAAAAATTATGATTTATGAAATGCCCCCAGGATGCGTTTGTCTGTAATGACTCCTCCAGCCTGTGCTGAACGGTACGCTCAGAATATGACGCTGGCTGCTGGCAGACAACACCTCTATGGCCGTGACGAGCCTAGCTCTGGGCCACTTCGTCCATTTATGGATACTAGAAGTATATATGGGTCCGGAACCAACATGCCCCCAAAAACATCGAGTGTTGAGACGCGATAGTTCGTGCACAATGATCTTAATCTGGTCTCTGTGTCCTGGCGTGGATGTGTGCCCATGCCTTGCATGCCGTTAGTGGAAGGTGAAACAAAGATTGACCAGAGGTCACCCGAATTAGCGCTTCCACCACCTTGCCTCATGCGGCTGCGTCTAAGCTACTTGGCCACTCTAGCTGCTGTCACGTCGCTGATGTTGTCGCTTCCACCGTGACAATTTGAGGGAAACGTGAAGCAGACGCAACCAGATGTTCTCCAGTTTGAATCAATCAGCAATGTCCTCCATTCCTGCATTTTACTTCCTCTATTTCCGGGTGCGGTGGCAAGGTAAGTGCTGATTTATTGTTTTTGTACCGGCGGATCCAGCCGAGCGCGTGGCCCACAGTAACTGTTCGTTCATTTGAATGGCCTTAATGCCGAGGGGAGAGGGGAAATAGGGATGGTTGAAGATCATGTTGGAGGAACATCGGAGCATCCATGCACTCATGTGGAGAGATGAGCCTTGATTTTCCCAAGCCTCTGGGTCGAGCGCGGCACTAGACAAACTGATTCTTCCTCATCTTCCATCTCCGCCTCAAATTTGGCCAAACTCTCTTTCCAGGCAGCCGAGACGTCCTTGGACTAACATCGGTGTCTAGGAATACCTCCTCCTCCTCCCTCCTCCGCTGCCTCTGGCACAGACTTCAACACAGCCCTGACTTGCCCGATTCCCCCATGGATGACTGCCCACACATGAAGTGTGCTGACCACCTTGCACACTAGCTCCTGCGACCCCGAACCATGCCCTAATGGAAGACCCCCCCCCCCCCACCCCCCCCAACCCCCCACCCCCCCCACCACCCCCCCCCCCCCCCCACCCAGATGAAATTGCTGCAAACTGTCCGACGGCTATAGTAAGAGATTTGACGTGAGAGAATAGGGCTCTGCTGTCCGCATCTGTGTCCGTCTCCTCCTACGCTCGCTGGCCCGGGACCTGATCTCGTTTCAGAGTGTCCATACGATCGTTCCAGAACTAAGATCACCACAATGCCTCATGCTGACAACGAGGCATTGTCCCGGAACTGACCATTTTTGGTGGCTCTTCAAAACTGGCACAGATGCGTGCAAGAGCTCATTTCACGCATGCCCTCCACTTCTGGTGGTTAGCTACCCAGACGGTCCCGTACGACTGCTTCGTCCAGGCCATGTGATCACTTCGTACTGCCGTAATGCGCGCATTACCGCTTGCTGCCACAATCGCCTGAGCATGTGGAGGGAGTGATAAGTGGAGATTTCCAAGCAGTGTTGCCGCGTCAACAATGATGGACGGATTGACTGGGCTGAGCAGACCTGAGCTGACGCGCAACGCAGCCAGGCGCGACGAAGCATGGCACGATTGCGACAAGGCGGAAAGTGCGTACTCAGACACCTCTTGAGCCTTCTTACAGCAGGCAGTACAGACCCGGGTAGCTCTTTAGAAATTTCTGGACGACGAAGTTCATGACATGTTATGCCAGGCAAAGCAGGATGCTCGAACTACAGCTAACGATTCTTAAGCAGGGCGGCTAGCAGTCATTCGCCCGTATCGCCACAACCACCTATGCTGCGCACAAGGTTTCCTTGTCACCCAGACAAGCGCCTCGGTCTCGTATGCTTAGACGCCTGTCCACTTGCTCCTGACCTGTGTGTGGACGAAGTCTCCACGAGCAGCATTTAATTTCAACACGGCTGGTGTCTCTGGGCACAGTGATGCACAGAGGACCTTGGGGCGAAGAGCCCTTGCACCAGATCCCATGCTCGCACTTTTGAAGAGCGTGCGCCGCGCAGCCTTCGAGAGCCACCGTCACCCCCAGAGACATCCACCCAAGACCTCACCCTGTGAGCTGTCACAGAGATTTATTAGCGGCGTTGGCACACGTGCTACTTAGTCCACTTGTGCGTCAGGATGGTGGAATGGCGATTTTCCGGATCATCAGATGCCAGACAACAGCACGCTTGAAAGTGTTGTTTAGATTGACATCACGTGGACTGGCCAGGGACGAGGGACGGCTTTTCATGGCACGCAGAAGGAGAATGAGCTGATGCGTGAACTGCTCGGGCATCTGGTATTGGGGAGCAAGCGAGCGGCCCATTGATACCTGTGCGCTGGAAAACCCATCTGTGATACACCTGACGGAAAGGACAACTATTTCCAAATAGCCAAAAGCCTGGCAGACGACTATTGTCAGGCTTTTGGCTTTGGGAATAGGTTTGGTCGTTAAGTGTTTACTTCTGCCCTCCCTAAAAACACCAGAAGAAGGACAGAAGGCATGTGCTGCTGAGACTGGCCGCTGTACGGCGTGCAGGTCGTCAAACTGGCGACAGTAGAGAAGGAGTAAGTATGGGTCTCTGAGTGGTTGCTGGTGGTACTCGACGACCAGTAGGAAGGCTGAAGCGGAGGCTGATCCCTGATCATGCACTCTGAGAGACATGGCAGCTGAGGACGCTTGAGTGGGGGTGGCGGAAGGAGGCGGAGAAAGAGGGTGTGACAGTGAGAGTTTGCGCAGGCCAGCGTCAGCGTCTGGCCTTTTTAGGCCAAGTGGTTACCATCCATTTCAACTCATGCATTCGCCTGCACTAGGTCGAAATAGTCATGTTGGATGGTGGTTAACCACTTAAGGCTTTGTTTATTATGTCCCGTTTACGCAAAAGCGGCATATGACATCTGCTTGGCATGTGACATCAGAGGCTTGCTCAAAAAGAAGGCCCAGGCTTTGAGAGGTCCTGCGACCTTTTTGCACAGGCGATTATGCGAGGAGCGGGGCTTTGCGCTGACCGTGGCCTGGCGGAATCATATCAGCGGACTTCTGACCCCGACCGCCCATCTCACTTTTGTGGCGCGGACCAGTATTGACACATACCCTCATCGTCCTTCCCTCCCTCACTCGTCACTGATGAAAGCGCTCGCCATGCCAAATTCTCTGCGGAAAGACCAGAGATGGGATCCAGCCGACATGTTCGGCATCATCATCATCATCTAACACAGGTGACCTTCGGTCGATCCTGACTTTCTTGCCCCATCCAGAAGCCTGCGGGCATTACAAGCAAGGGGCACTGCAAGGCGTTGCCGACACGCCCGGGATTTTTTGACGATTGACTGGCTTCCTTCACATCCTCTGATGGCTCATCAGTAATAGGTGCCGTCAGCAGCCAGAGAAAATCATCCATATTTTGGTTACCTCTTGATGCTTATTAACATGCCTTCTGACCCCAACCGCATTTTGCCCTCAAAGAGCGTCTTCAGAAAGAATGGATTATTCTGACAGTGGTAGGGCTACACCAGAGGTTGACATTTGGGACTCTGCTTCATGCTTGAGACAGATGAGCATGATGCTGATGACGACATTTGTGGCCGTGATCTGCGTCTGAGACGAGGATGGTAAAGTCTGCCCTAGATGCCAGGTTGCAGTTCTAACACTAGAAGGACAGATTGGCGACGATGTTCGTTACTTAGATTCACAGGAGCCCATGACCCTGCGATGCAGGCCTGACGCGTCCTTGCAACAAGCAAAAAATGACGATCCGACATGGCATGCGTGTTGTAAGCAGCACTGGAGGAGCAACCTTCTCTATCGTACCTCCTACCTTCCATGTGCGGGGTGATACCCCTCTCTTTGCTCGCTTAACACCTGCATATTTCGCTCCTTGTTCAAGAAATATATAAAAATTTGAGAAGTTATGGAATAGCTTTTGGAACGCCTTCTTATTAAAACAGACGGCAAATCCACCAGCAAAACTATTCTCAAATCCCTCCTATAAAAACGAAAATGGCTGGATTCAAATTTAACTGCAAAGGATGTTCTATCAAACAAATATGGACGACGCGGCAAAAAAAGTGCAAAAAACACGTATCTGTTATGTTTTCGTATAATACACAGTATTTTTTGTCACCTTTCAATTCAAAAACCTCACCACCTTGTGGATGACTATATACAATTGCCTGGTTTCAGATTTACGTGCAAGCGGCCGTCAATGAAAATAGATAAAAATCCTGTAGTGCAGCAAACAGTCCAAAAAACACGTATCTGTCTATGTTTTCATATATAAATACACGGTTTTTTTTTGCAACCTTTCAATTCACCTGTAGGTGACTATAAAATTGCCGTGTTTTTCAGTTTTACGTTGCAAGCTGCGTCAGATGAGCAATAGGCTGTAGTGCGCCAAAGTCAAAAAACACGTATATGTATGTTTTTGTTATAAATACACTGCGTATTATTTTGCACATATTAATTCACATGTGGGTGACTATAAATTGATGTTTTAAGATTTACGTGCAAGACTGCCGTTCAATGAACATAAAGCCTGCCCTTAAGTGCGCCACAGTCAAAAAACACGGTATCATGTTAGGTTTTCCGTACTAGATACACAGTATTTTTTGCACACTTTCAAGTTCACCTGTGCGGACTATAAAATTGCACTGTTTTCAGATGTACGTGACAAGCTGCGTCAAATGAACAAAGCTGTAGAGTGCATGCCAAAAGACAAAAAACACGTATCTGTTATGATTTTGCGTATAATACACGGTATTTTTTGCCCCTCAAGCCTTTTCAATTTCACCTGTTGGTGACTATTGAAATTGCCTGTTTTAAGATTTACATGCAAGCTGGAGTCAAGTTGAACCAAAGCTGTAGTAGCTCCAAGTCAATAAACTAGTATCCTGAAATGTATATTCGGATAATAAAATGTATTTTTTGCACTTTCAATTCACCGTGGTGATATATAATATTGCTGTTTTCAGATTTTAGTGCAAGCTGCGTCACATGAACATAGCTGTAGTGCGCCAAAGTCAAAATAACCCACGAATCTGTTATGTTTCATATAATAACGGTATTTTTTGCACCTTTCAATCACCTGTGGTGATCTAATAAAATTGCTGTTTTCAGTTGTTAAGTGCAAGCTGCAACAATGAACAAAGATGTAGTGTGCCAAGTAAAAAAAATTCGTATATGTAATTGTTTTTGTATAAACACGGTATTTTTGCACCTTTCAATTCACCTGTGGGTGACTATAAAATTGCGGTTTCAGATTTAAGTGCAAGCTGCATCAAATGAACAAAGTGTAGTGCAGGCCCAAAGTCCAAAAAAAAAACACGTATCTGTTATGTTTTCGTATATACACAGTATTTTTTGCATCCTTTCAATTCACTGTGGTGACTATCACATTGTGTTTCAGATTTTACGTTGACAAGCTGCTGTCAATGGAAACAAAAGCTGTAGTTGCTCATAAGTCAAAAAACACGTATTCTGAAATTGTATTCGGATAATAAAATGTATTTTTTGCCCTTTCAAATTCACCTGTGGTGATATCACATTGCTGTTTTCAGATCTTACTGTGCAAGCTGGTCAATGAAAAAAGCTGTAGTGCCCCAAGTCAAAAAAAACAAACGTATCTGTTATGTTTTCGTATAATTACACGTATTTTTTGCACATTTCAAATTCACCTGTGGTGACTATAAAATTGCTGTTTTAGATTTACGTGCAAGCTGCGTCAATGAACAAGCTGTAGTGCTCCAAAGTCAAAAAAACAAGTATCTGTATAATATGTATTAGGATTATAAAATGTATTTTTTGGCACCTTTCAATTCACCTGTGGTGACTATTTAAATTGCTGTTTTCAGATTTACGTTGCAAGCTGCGTCAATGAACAAAGCTGTCGTGCGCCCAAGTAAAAAAAAAACACGTATCTGAAATGTATTGGATAATTAAAATGTATTTTTTGCACCTTCAATTCACCTGTGGTGACTATAAAATTGCTGTTTTCAGAATATACGTGCATGCTGCGGTCAAATGAACAAGCTGTAGTGCGCCAAGTCAAAAAGCAACGTATCTTGTAATGTTTTAGTCTAATACTCGGTATTATTTGCAACTTTCAATTCACCTGTGGTGGACTATGAAAATTGCTGTTTTAAGATTTGTGCAAGCTGCGTCAAGCTGTAGTGCGCCAAAAGTCAAATAAAAAACACGTATCTGTTATGTTTTCAGTATAATACACGGTATTTTTTTGCACCTTTCCAATTCACCTGTGGTGACTATAAAATTGCTGTTTTCAGATTTTTACGTGCAAGCTGCGGTCAATGAACACAAGCTGTAGTGCGCCAAGTCAAAAAAACGTGGTATCTGTTATGTTTTCGTTTAATTTTGGCATTTTTTGCACCTTTTCATTAACCTGTGGTGACTATAAAATTGCTGTTTAGATCTTACGTGCAAGCTGCGTCAATGAACAAAGCTGTAGAGGCCAAAGGTCAAAAACACGTATCTGAAATGTATTCGGATTATAAAATGTATTTTTGCACCTTTTCAATTCACCGGTGGTGACTATAAAATTGCTGTTTCAGATTTAAGTGCAAGGTGGATTATATGAACAAGGTGCGAATGGGTGGGAGTAAAATTGAAAATGACACCTATCTGAAATGTATACTGATTAATTAAAAGTGGAGTTTTGCACCTTCCCCCAAACACATGAGACCTGCAGTTACTAGAAATGATGTGGTATCCTAATATAAGTTTCAGGCTGCCCAATATCCAGGAAATATTTCAATAGCAATTGTTAAGTATTAAAGATATTTGCAGTGCAATGTTACACTAAGTCTTGGTGGAACTTTTATTCAGTGTTATTTATAGAGCTTGTCTGTGTGTCGCCGCGGGCCCCACCCACACACTCCCCCGTGAGTTTTACACGGTAGTTGCTCCTTTAAAATTCTCTACCCTAAACTACATTAAATTCTTCCAATCTCTTATTCTTAAAAAAAAACTAATTTTTTTGAAGATCACAGCTAATATAGAGATTTCTCTGTGCTGAAATAGAATAATTTCGCTGAGCTGTTTGCCACAGGAAGAGACACACGTCCTACTCCTATGAGACGCTGAGGACCACTGAGGCTGAACAGGGAAACGCTGTTCATATGTTAAAAACGAGAGTCATGTGATTTTTCCAGCCAATCGCAAACCATACCACAATCCCAGTCATGAGGTCGCACAACACATTCTCACCCTGCTCTATTCTGTATCTGATTTGCTGGCCGCCAAAATTACAGGGAAGCCCCGAAAATGGCGCAATTTTTAGATGATGCACGATTTTAGCCTTAATTAGTCGCATGATCTAAAAATTTCGATCCACCATAAAAACCTTGCCGATTTTAACTTTGTTGATAATTATTGACTCAACACTAGTCTGACCATAGGTCCATCAGACATATCAAAGTACACCTTTCACTGTCTCATCTCACATCAGGGACTCTTCCCAAGTGCCTGGCAGTATGTCTGTGCCTCCGTTTTGCATACTCTGGTGATCACATACATCCTGGACTTGATAGTCTCAAAACACGTGTCATACAGTATGTAGCAGGAGAAGTCTTACCAGGTATGATGTCTGGTTGCAGTCTGGACCTCTATTGCTGTCTGTCTATGTCAGCCTGGTGTGGGGCTCCACCCACCTGGAACTCCAGGGCTTGCAGCTGCATGCTCTCTGGCCTCCTCCTGAGAGGGCAGTCAAGAGCCAACTCCACTCGTTCTTCTGACCACCTCAATACACGGCTTCACTCTTCGCTGATCGGTGATTGCAGGCTCCTACTGATCCAGTTGGTTGCCCGTGGCAACCGCAGCACACAGGTCCCTCAGTAACTTGGCCTCTCCAAGTCGTCAGGTTGATTGCACTCGGCAACGGATCTCCACCTTTTTGGTTCTGCATCCTTCTGCACACAAACAGTTCTGGTTAACCCCAAACATGCCAGAATCTCTGCCTTTAGTTTGGGGTAGTCTCTAGTGTCCTGTAGGAACATGTCACAATACAATCTCTGGGGTTTGCCAATCAGATAGGGCATCAGAACATCTGCCCACTGCTAAGTTGGTAGCCTCTTGCTGACATCTTTCTCATAGCCTTTCTCTCTAACATCCGGGCTCTCAGGTCGTCCTCTGCAGTCTCCTTGACCCTAACAGCTTCAGTCAACCTGGCCACCTGTTGAGGCGGCGATCTACATAAAAAATTATTGGCTAGAGAAGCATGGTGGATCTACACCTTAGATACCCGTACACCTTCAGGTCTTAATGTTATACAAGATATTCAGTATCATTACTAGTGAGTGGTTTGTGTTTCCATTTATATGTTATTAAATTAATGGTGGTTATGTAAGTTTTGTTTATACAGTAGGTTTGTGAGAGTTGTTGTTTTTATATTATGTTACCTAT
>JAODAL010045235.1:0-32124 GCA_025379985.1 Phyllomedusa bahiana | reverse complement strand
TTTTGGCCCCGTGAAAACACCCCCTTTTGTTTTGGTTAGGAGCTGGCTGTCACTCCTAAGTCATCCCCCCCCGGGCCCCTTCTCCTGGGTTTTGTCGATTAATAGGGGGATTTCCCCTACCTTTCCCTTTTGCTGCATCATGGGGGGGGAAAGGGTTGCGGGGGGGGTAAAAAGGGTTTTGCTCTCAAAAGGAAGTGCCCACTGAGCTTAGAGTGTAGAGTTTTTGTCATCAGCAGGTTTTTTCAGGATACAGAGAGACGGGAAAAAAGTCCCCAAAAAAAGGAAAAAGAATTGAATGTCTTTGGCTTATCATACATTTTTTAAACCCTTATTCAAAAACCAAATGACCTGCGGAGCCGGATGAGGAAAGCTTGTTTTAAGGGAGGTGAGAGGGCAAAAGTGAAAAGTGACCATTCGTAACTGTTAACGTCAGTGTGGTCTGTGTGCTGATGATGGCGGGGTTTCCCCCCCCCAAAACACCCCCCCAGGTAAGGCATATGCCCTTCAGGGCCAGGGAGCATCTGCGCTGAACAAGGGACCAGTGCTCCTCAGTGCTGTTCATAGAGTTGATTTACTCTAAGCAGAATTGATGGTCGGCAACAATTCTGGAGACGTCAAGGAGAGGCTGTGTTCAGCCAGTTTCAGGTCCCCCTTCCCGGGTCGTTTTGCCCGGCAGAAAATTGTGATGTAAAACAGTTAGGGAAGGGTTTTTGACTGACATTTTGAAGGGCCCTCTCCCCCCTTTAAATTTTCCGGGGGAGTTGTTTTTAGAGTTCATCACCCCGGTTTTTTGCAGCGTTTGTTTACAATAAAGAAAAGGTTGACAGTATGGATATGTTGGTAATAGGGGTAAAAACTTTACACACTAAAGGGGGCCACTTTCAAAAAAACCGTATCTGGGTCTTCTTTTTGTCCAGCAAAAAAATTTTGGGGGTTAAAGTGTGATGTGCTTGTTCTGGAATCAATCTCTTTTAAACCTAATGTCTGCTAGATTGCACTCCACTGGTAACTGTTGCCCATGGGGAACCTTGCATGCAATCTACTAGAAAGTACATGATGCTATATGAAACAGGCTTTTTTTGTTTCAGGCATCAACCCGGAAGTAAATTTTCATTTACAAAAATTTATTCTGATTAAATAAGACAAATCCCTGAAAAGAATGGAAGGAAATCAAATTCTGCAAAAAACCCAAAGAATTTTAATTTAAAAAACCAAATTTCCAGGGCCCAAAAACCCCTCAGTATGTTAATGCAAGGGTTTAGGGCCCGACAATCTACATTTAACTGATTTATTTACAAATCCTTTGTAATAATTTCCCACAAAAAAGGGCCTTAGAGATTTTTCCTGGCTTGAGATACAACTGAAAAAGAGATGGAAGGAAAACCCAAAATTTGAAATTTTGGGTTCCCCCCACAATTTTATGATCCATGTTCTTTTAAAATGAAAAAATTCTTTTTACATTGGACCAAGAAACATGGTTTAAAGGGATTAATTTTAAGCACAGAATTTGATATTTGTAGCTTCCTTTAAAAATTAAGCCCCAAAAGCATGGCCCAAAAAGGTAGCAGAGGGGAAAGGATTTAGAAAATGGGAAAGGGGGAAAAAGGTGTTACACAGTAGGAAAAAGATGGGCAATTTTATTGTTAAAAGAAAAATGGGACCCCAAACCCATCTTGGGGAAAGGCCCCCCAAAAGTAACAGAGCAGAAGTGAAAAGTTGTCAAATTTAAAACCCAAAAAAAATGGGACCCCTTTACTCCTTTATGAAAAACCAGTTTAAAATGGTGAAACAGTGGGGGGGGTTAGGCTTTAATTTTTAAAATTTTGATTTTCAACCCCTGTCTACAAAGTATCACCCGCTGCAAGGGTATACAAGGAAAAAACCCTTTTATGTTTTATTTCCCCTTAGATTAGGGATAACTGCCCAAGTAGGATGCATTGGATCCCTTCCCTAAAAATTTGGAAAATTTAAACTGTATAATAAGGTTTTCCTGTTATGGGGGGGGTTCAACCAGACTTGAAAATTTGGAAAGTTTTTTTCCTTGAAAGTAAAAGGGGAAAAAATTGAAGAGGTTAGAAATCGGTTTTTTTAAAATTGTGTGTATAGAGGTTTAATTTAACATATTAAAATTTAAAACTTTTTTTTTTTGTTTTGAAAGTTTGGGAGAACTGATAGAGTTTAAGTTTCCCCTAGGGCCCAAAAAAATAAATTTTGGGACGAAGGTTGGTTGCGTTAGCGCTTTTTATTTTTCCCATTCCAGGGGAGGTCCGAGTTCAGCCAAGTGGTGTGTTTAGCCATACTCAGAACTCCCATAGAACAGAATGGAGAGCTGTACAGAAGCGGGACCAGTTCTACAGTCTGCACTGTGACTTTTGGGGGCCTGTTCTCGAGACAGAGGTGGGTTCTGCCCCTATTGGACAATGATGGCTTTACCCCTATAGATACCCCATTTTTTTTCCTATATTTGGAAAAAACCCCTTAAAGGGGAAATTGTTTCTGGATAAAGTGACTTTTGGGGAGGGGGGTTTTTTAACCTGGGTTTTTTTAAAATTAAAGGGTCCCTTTTTTTTGGGGGGGCGTCTTTTGGGCGTGGAAAATTGGGAAAAATACAAAAAGTTTTGTGACGTTGTGTTTTTGGGTCCCATTTTGGCGGGAGGGGAAAGGGGTTTTCCCCGGGAAGGCAATGGTTTTTTTTAAAATGGAGGGAAAAAATTTTGGGGAAAAGGGTCCAAAAATTTAGCCCAAATTAAGGCGATATTGGCAGATTTTGGTCCCAGAGGGGTTTCCCAAAGTTTGGATTTTCAGAATATCTGTTGGCAAGATCTCCAGGAAAGGTTAGAAGTCTTTTTTAAAAAGGTGTGGGCTAGGGGGCCATTAGGGCCTTCGGGAACAGCATTATTGCCCCCAAAAAAAAGGGCGATGGGATCACACTAGATCGTTTTCTTTTCCCACCCCCAATTTTAAAACCCCAACTACCTACAGCAGACCACAATGGTATTTATATAAAATAATATTTTTCAAAAAAAAACAAATCCCCTCACATAGCTATAAGACGTTTTCTTTTGGAAAAATTTACCACTAAATAATAGCCATACACTTAGAGGTCCATAGTTGGTAGATAGGCAGGCAGGGTCAAAGGTGGGTAGCTAGATATGCAGGGCTCCAGATGGGTTTAAGGGACACAAAACTTTAATTTTAAAGGAATTTTAATAGGTAAGTAAAAAAAAAAAAGTTAATTCTCCCTGTTCTTCCGATGAGCAGCAGGATCCCCCCGGGGTTGGCCCGCACAGGAGATACAAGGGGCTGTGGGTGGGCAATGCACCCCCCATGACTTCCAGGCTGCAGGTCTACATATGTCCTGTATTCCTGGTACATACCTATGATTGCCCCTATACTCTGAGAGCCCCTGGGAAGGTGCCTAGTTTGCCCAATGGGGAAAAGGAGCCCCGGGAGGTCAGGGGGTAACCTGAGGTTTAAATTTTGAGGGCCTACTCGAAATGTAAATGTTGTTTCAGTAAACCCCTTGGGGGTGGCCCCAAATATCCTTTTTCCCGCTGGCTGTGAATGTTATTTGGGTTTTAAATGGTGCAATACAATTTTAAAATTATATATTTCGGGGCCATAAAATGTTTCTTTTGTTCCCTTTTAAAAAGTCACCGAAATTTTTCCCTTTTTCCACCATCCTTGTTTTCAGTGTTTTAAAAAATTTAAGGGGGGAAAACAGCGTAAAACCCGAACTTTTTTGTAAGTCCCGATTTCTGTGCAAAAAAAAAAAGCCAAAAACCCCCTTCCCCCCCCCGTTCCAGAAAATCTCAAATTTTAAAAAAATTGCAAAAAATTTGATTAAAGAAAATTTATAAAA
The DNA here is from genome assembly GCA_025379985.1 of Phyllomedusa bahiana. Taxonomy (NCBI): domain Eukaryota; kingdom Metazoa; phylum Chordata; class Amphibia; order Anura; family Hylidae; genus Phyllomedusa; species Phyllomedusa bahiana. The sequence goes on along the minus strand of JAODAL010045235.1, from coordinate 28,262 downwards.
ACATGGGACATCGCGCAGTGCCAAAATGGGGGCAAAAAAGTAAGAAGACACATTAGATTCCCGCTTACGCGTTGTTTGAAACAGTAGAAATCTGCCCTTTTTCATAGCAACAAATCAAAAATGAAAATACCCAAAGAAAGGTTTTTAAAAAGGGTATAGGACAAACCAAAATTTTCTGGGACCTTAAAAAACAAAGGGAAAGGGCCCAAAACTGAAAATAAAGACCAACCCAACCCTAAAAAACATGGAATTTGACTTTTATTTTCAGGGGTAGCAAAATTTTTAAAAAAATACCAAAACCACCCAAACCCACTGGCGGGGGCATTCGCCACTTTCATACATTCAGGCGCATTGTACAATGAAAAAAAAAACATGAGAAATTGTGTTAAAGTTTTTTGAAAGTTTGCCTTTTGTCCCCAAAACCCCGGTATGGAAAATTTTTTACGGGAGTTTCGCGCCCAAATTTTTTTGTACATTATTGGGAAATTTAAAAGTGTTATATTTTTAGTGCAACCCGCGGGCCCAAATTTTAACCCCCTTAAAGACTATGCATACAAACCCGGGCAGACAGGGGGTATGACAAAAATTTTTTTTCTTTAAAGTACTCCAGAAATCTGGTGCTTCCCCATTCCTACATGTCACCCATAGTAACTGAGTTTAAAACCACCGGCCCTATCATCCCCCATATAGTGGGGCTGAAATAACTTAGGGGTTCCCCATTATGTATCCCAAAGGCCCCCCGTAAATACATATTTAAACCCCCAATTGGGAGATTTATGGGGCCCCGTAGGGTAGAAAATAGACCTTTATGTAGGTGGGGAAAAATAGAACCCCCCGTAGGGCCTCCCGTAGATAGGTTTTTAAAAAGTCCCCTTTTAGGGGGAAAATAGAGCCCCTGTAAGTATATAAGCTCCCTGTAGGTATATAGACCCTCTGTGGCTATAGCTCCTGTAGGTAGGTATTTGGAGCACCACAGCCTCTTGTAGTTATATAGACCTTATTTAGGTATACAAACCCCCTGTAAGTAGGTATGTAGACTCCCTGTGGGTATACATGCCCCTTGAGCTATATAAAATCCCTTTTAATATATATGTACTCTGTAGGTATATAAAGCCCCTGTAGGTATATACAGTATGCCCCTTGTAGCTATTTAGAACGCTTATTAGTATATATACCCCCCTGTAGTTATATATGCCCCCTGTAAGTATACATGCCCCCCTGTTGGGTATAAAATTTCCCTTTTAGAAAACATAAGCCCACAGTAGGTATATATCCCCTCTGTAGAGCCCCCTGATTGCTGAAATTAATAAAAAGGTTACTTACCTCTCCTTGTTCCCTCACCTAGCAGCTCACACTACGCCAAAATGCTACTCCTGGCATCTCCTATGCCAAAAGCCTGAGGCTACACAAACCTTGTGATCGGCACAATACACTGCCTGCGCTGCCAACTACTGTGTGCCTTTGGCTTTGTCTGCAGCCCACAATAGCCGGCAGCCATTGTTTTGAACTGTCTGAGAATCCTAAGTGTGTACACAGTTAGTAACATTTTACAGAAAAAACACAGAATAAATGGGACATTAATTACTCAAAAAACACAGAAACAAGGCCATACTCACAGCTCAAGGCTGGACTGAAACTGAACCCAGTAAAGAGGCAACACTGGCCACTATGCTACATGAAAAGATAAACAGGTGCAGCTTGATTGCTGAGCAGAACTCACATACCCCAAACACTAGGGGAACAATATAACTGACCATTAAATTGATCCCTGTTCACACAGTATGCAGAAAAGCCACAGTATAATACATGAGGAGATTGCACAAATGCAAAAATACAACCCCTCACACACCTTCAATATATGAGGGGGGTGGTTGCTGGTATTATAATTGCATATAGATAAAGAAGGGTGCCATTAATGCAGATACATGTGGTGCAGCTTACAGCCTATTACACCACTACTATTTGATTGGGCAGCTGTCCAGCACTTTTTGGGTGTCCAAGACAAAATAAGTTAGAAACATGCAGTAGAGCTTGGGCCCAATTAGGAGCAAGTAAACTACTGATGGGCCTTGAGCTTTGTTGGAAAAACAAATGGAGCTTGGTGCTCACCAGGTGATTACTGGCATCTGGCTGGGCCCCGAGCTCTGTGGCTGATTTCTAACTGTTAGGCCTCGTTCACACGGCTTATTTTGCCACGGATTGGCGCCGTCCGCGCCCGGGATTTGCGCGCAGTAGGCGCCAATCCGTCGGAGTCATTACGGTAATCCACTGCTCTCATAGAGAACAGTGGATTCCGTCGCTCCTACCCACTCGGCGAATCCGCCGGGCGGGGAGAAACTGACATGCACATTATTTACGGCGCATACGTGCCGTAGATAATGCATTGTCTATGGGGCCGGGTAGCGGAGCCCCGGCCGCGCTCCGGACCCGCCCCGTCCCGCCCCTTATTCATGAGCGCACAAATCCGTTGTGAATAAGCCGTGTGAACACGGCCTTACAGTTAAAAACTGGCAGTGTATGTGTTGGACCCGTAGGATCCTCCAGTGGGCCAGCCTGACACTGTGCCAACTGGTGTATAAAGTCAATGGGGATCAGCACCAGAACATTCCCTGACTGCACTTCTTCCCACACCTCTTAAGGCCTGGTCCACTTGCTTAAAGTAACAACATGGAATACAATTAGATACCAGTGGAAAGGAAACATGGAAGAGACAAATATCTCTGTTTTTTTGGTATCAATTTTTTTCCCAACCTTTACTACATGAAGTTCCTGATAAAAATCTACTTTGTTTGGTGGTGATGACATGGAGCTCAAAAGCTGTGCCTTCCCGAAACCTCCTGGGGGTCCTGTAACTAACAGCACAAACAGGCAGCATCAAAGAAAACTTATATCCTTAAAGGGGTTGTCTTACTACAAGGATTGTTGCTTTTTATGTTAAAGATCTTGTAAAAACAAGTCACTTTGCAAATTTGTCCAATAACAGTGTCCTACCTATTCTAGAAATCCCCCTTGTATGGGGGGCATACCTCAGGTCACTAAGCTACAGACCCTTTTTAAACTCCCTGATAGACTCCAGCACTGGTTTCTATACTACAACCTTTCGATCTCTGCTGATAGCGCCCGCACTGTTGCTCTAGCTACAGACCCGTTCGATCTTTTCCCGACAGGCTGCCAGCACTGGGTTTATAGCAACAGACCTGGGTTTTACTCAGCCGTAAAGCCAGTAAACACCCCCAGTTCAAAGGGAAACCGAGAAAAAAAGGGCTGAGGGAAATGAATCAATGTAGTGAGACAAAACCCTTTTTTTTAAACCCAAAAATTTTTCCCCATTTAATTTTATGAGACCCCCATGTTTGCAGGGCGAGAGAGCTCCCTTTTACATTTCTCCTTCTCCCCCCCCTTTTAAAAATACAAAAGGGGTGCCCCGGGGTCTCCCAGTTTTAAATGCTTGTTTGGGGTCATGCCTTATAAAATTTCCCAGCATACCTCAAACTCCCCTCATCGAATTTAAAATTTTTAAAAAAAAATTTTTAAAAATTTATTTAAACGAAAAAAGGGTGTGCCCCTAAAGTTATTAATGCCCCTTTGAAGGAATTGCCCTTTGTCAATTTAAGAAAAAATTTCACAAAAATAGAAAAAAATTTAAAAAAAACTTATGGAAAAAATTGTTTTTTTAAGCCTTTTTGGGATTAAAAAAATTCATCCCAAAATTTAAAATGATACTTCCTTGAAATAAATGAAAAAAAAAAAGACCCAGAATGTAGCAGAAAAAAAAAATCAAGAACTTGTACAGCTATGCAGATGTAAAGATGAAGAGGTTGTGGCTGACAGAATGTAGTCCGGTTGCTGAAGCCAACATTTTCTTGGCTCTTAATTGATATTGGATGTAGCTTGGAACTTTTTTAAATTAATACTTAAGGGTTCTTCTTTCTGTCTGTTTTTTTTTCTTGGTCTCTCCACGGTTCTCGTGTATTCCAAAAAAACCCCCCGGTTTTAAAACCCCCTCTGTTGCTTTTGCTCCACGCCGGTTGGAGGGGGAAAAATGCCCCATTTCGTGTTTCCGGGGAATTTTTAACAACGGGAGCCTCTACACTAATAAAAACTACCAAAAACTGCAAAAAACAGGGGCAAGCTCTACGACATACCTGCAGCCCATTCCTTTCCCTACCCAGGGTCTTTGGTAATCTTTTGGCTGGTTGCAAGCTGCATGTGATTCTGGTCATTAAACCACCAGAATCCCAATTAAAGTAATAAGTAATCACCACTATTATAAAATACAGGGAACATGTTTAACTCAATACTACCCCAAATAAATATAAAAAAATTTACATTTCAAAAACCTATAGAAAACCCAGTATACGGGGCAAAAAAACCACTTTTTAGAGTGGTACCCATACTTTTACGGGGCAGGGGGGGCCTGTAGGCATAGTAGGGATTTTGGGCTTTTTTTTAAGGGAGAAAAGGGCATAAAATAAAGGGTAAAAAAATAAGAACAGAGTGAAAGGGAGGGCAGGGTGCAGTATGTCTCATTGTACAGTACGTAACCCCGGGCCCCCCCAAAAATAAAAACTCACGGGGGGAAACCAAAATTCTCCCATTTCATTTGCCGGGGAAAAGCCCAAAAAAATCACCCTCCCCTGTTGTTTTTTAGACCCCAAAAATTTTACCTCGTTTCCCTGGGCCTTTAAGTTTAAAACCCTCCATTCCAAACTTTTGACCCCCCTGTCCCAAAACAGTCCCTTTTGAAAAATTTTGGCCCACCCATTTTTAAATCTTAATTCATTTTTGGGTTTTAAATATTTGGGTGTTTGCAACAGGGTTTCCCAATTTTTTGATTTTTTTTTTCAAAAAAACCAACTGAGGGGACACAGAAATATTTCCGGTTTAAAAATGGGGTTTTATTGGGACAAACCACAAAAATGGCAATATTATTTTATTAGATATATAAAATTAAAAGGGCCCTTGTTTGCAAAAAAACCCAAATATTTAAAATTTAAAAATGATTTAGATTAAAAAGGGGTAAATACCCAAACTTTTTCATATGAATGTATGCCTCTTTTTTGGGGAACCACATCAACTCTATTATTGGAAATATTACCCCTTAAGTAAAAAGGGTAAAATATTTTGATTTTTTTAAAATCATAATTTTTTTTAAACCCGTTTTCTGAAATCATGGCTTGCATTTAAATTTGGAACCCCCTTTCCCTCCTCACGGGCCTTTCCGGCTCTCAAAAATGATTTAAGGGGGCCCCAACCCACGGGCTTCCTGTCTGCAGCTACTGACTAAAGTGGCCCCTTTCACAGTTTCCCTTTGCTCTCCCACCCTAGGGGAATGAATTTGGGTTCACGGCTTCCTGCTCTGCAGGTTATTGGCGGGTTGCTCTCCTCACGACTTTCAAATTTGAGGCTATTGGCTGTCTCCCTGTTTCTAAAAGATTTTGGGTTATTGCTGCATCTCAAAGCCCAAATTTGCTGTCCTCACGGGACTTTTTTGGCTCTGTATCTTTTGGGTTTGAAGCTCCCTCCTCCCCAGGTTCCTGCCCCACAGCTTTGGGCGGGAAGCTGCCCTCCAGATTCCTGCCTGCACAATTGGTAAAAGCTCTTTCATAGATTTCCATGCTCTGCAGTAAATGGCTTAAACTCATAGTTGCCAACTTTTGAAATTGAAAAAGCAGGAGATTGTAGTGGGCGGCGCGCGTAGACACGCCCATCTTGTCGGTGTGCCACGCCCTTAAAAAAGCCACACCCACCCCACCTAACTCCCATAACGGGGGGAAAGAAACCCAAGGTAAGATGCCCTTTAGCCGGGTATTTAAAAACCCCCATAACCGGGTAGTGCCCCTTACGGGGCGGGTAGAGGGCCCCCTTGTACCCAAGTAGATCCCCCCTTTGGGTATTCAAGTAAAATCCCCCTCTTGTACCCCGGTAGATCCCCCCTTCTTTTACCCCGGGTAGATGCCCCCCCTTTGTTAGCCTTTTAGATCCCCCCCTTTGTTAGCCAGGTAGATGCCCCCCTTTTTTACCAGGTAGTGCCCCTGTTTTTGAAAGGTAGTGTCCCTCGTTCCCAGGTAGTTGCCTCCCTTTTTCCCCAGGTAGATCCCCCCCATTTTTAAAGCCGGGGCCCCCTTTGTTTAACCAGGTAGTGCCCCTCTTTTGCCAGGTGGGTTTCCCCCCATTGTTAGCCGGGTTTAGTGCCCCCTTTGTTAGCCAGGTTATGCCCCCTCTGTTGCCAGGTATTTGCCCCCATTGTGACCCAGGTAGTTTCCCCCCTTTGGGTTTCCAGGTAGTGCCCCCTCTGTTGACAGGTAGGTCCCCCCCATTTTTTGCCAGGTAGTGCCTCCACTGTTGCCAGGTATTTTCCCCATTTTTTTCCCCAGGTGTGCCCCCATTTTTTGGGCAGGTGTCCCCCCTCTGTTCCCAAAGGTTTGATCCCCCCATTGTTTGCCGGAAGTGCCCCCATTGTTCCCCCTTTCTGTTGCCGGTAGTGCCCCCTTTGTTCCCAGGTAGTGCCCCTTTTTTTGCCAGGTAGTGCCCCCTTTGTTTGCCGGTAATGCCCCCTTCTGTGGCCAGTAGATCCCCCTTTTTGTTACCATTGTGCCCCTTTTCTTTACCGGGTAGTCCCCCCTTAAAGCTAAAAAAAATTTAAAAAAAATAAAAGCCCCCCACCTCACCAGGCCCCTGCAGCGCGGCCGCTCTGGACGCCCCCTCAGCGTCAAGGGGGGAAGTGAGTGCAGTTTGAGCGTCACTTCCCCCCGGGACACTGACCTTATGTAGGGCACGAAACCGGCGCTGAATATACAGGGGGGAGGGGGGCGATCCCTCCTCCCCCCCCTGCACAGCGAGACTCCGGGCGGGTGAAGCGGCCGCAGCGGGGGCTTCACCCCCTGGGGGAAAAACCCCCCCGGGCGGCGCCAGAGTAGCGCACCAGCCAATTTGGGCCCGGCCGCGGCCTTTTTTAAAAAAACCCCCGCCGCCTGCTGGCGGCGGGAGTTTTCGCCCAACCTGCCGGGGTGGGGGGGGGGCCCCCAATTAGGGGACCCCCCCCCCCAAAAGCGGGAGAGTTGGCTTGAAATGTTAAAAACTGTACCTTCCCATATTTTCTGTTTCCTTTTTTAAACAGTTTTACTAAATTGCATCAAAAAAACATAAAAAAAAATTTAGAAAAAAATTAAATTTCCGGGATAAAATCTTTAAAGGGCAGAAAAGATTTAGGCTGCATTTGGACAAAAAACGACCTAAAAAAACAAATTTACTAAAAACGTTCAGAAATGAGTTTTCTGTACCCCTTGGCCTGTCAAAAGCATTTTGAAAAAAGGGGTCCTTTTTTGGGGTGCTTTTTTTCTTTTTTTGGAGCGTTTTTTTGGACTTTTTTAAAGGGTTTTTTTTGGAGGTCTTTGCTCGCTTTTTAATGTATGCAAAACTTTAAGCCATTGGATTTAAACAACCCTACAGGTGGAGTTAACATGTTAAGTAGTCAATTCCTTTAGATCACTGTACCATTGTGACCCCATTGCCCTTTTTGTGTGTGCTGCTGGTGAACTGTTTTAAATTAAATTTTGCCCCAGATTCTTGCACCAAAATCCAAAAAAACCCCCAACATTATTTTTCCCATACGAAAGATAACTTTATTGGCATCAAACTTGTAAAAAAAAGGGGATTTTGGCGCCAAATTCCCAAAAAACGCATTTTTGCCCCAAAATTTCCCTTAGAAAAAAATTTTTAGTGCCCAAGGAGGGTTAAACCTTTTTTATTAGCGAAAATTTTTTTTAAAGATTTTAAAAACTAAGCCCCCAAACCCATCAAAAAAGGGTTTTGGGCGCCAAAAATCCGTAAAAAAAATTATTTATTTGCGCCCAAAGGCTAAAATCATTTAAATTAAAGCGCCCAAATCTTTAAAAAATCCCAGATTTTTCCCCCAAAAACCCCAAAAAAAAAGGGTTTCCTTTGGGCCCCCAAAATCCGAAAAACCGTATTTTTGGGCGTCAAAAGCGAGAAAAGGTTATTAGCCAAAAATCTTAAAAAAAATTATTTTAGTCCCCAAAAAACGAAAAAAAAAAACGGATTCTTGGGGCAAAATCCGTAAAAAACTTTTTTGGGGGGTCAAAAGCGAAAATAACGTTTTTTGGTGCCAAAATTTTGGTAAAAAAAAATAATTTAGTAAAAAAACGTAAAAAACTTTTTTTTTGGCCCCAAAATCCGTAAAAAAACTTTTTTTTAGGTCAAAAGCGAGAAAGGGTTTATTAGCGCCCAAAAAACAGTAAAAAAAAAATTTTATTGTCAAAAAACGAAAAAAAAGGGTATTTTGGGGCCAAAAATTTCCTTAAAAAACTTTTTTTGCCTTCGAAGAAAGATAACGTTATTGCCGTTTAAAACTGTAAAAAAAAAAAATTTTTTTTGACAAAAAACGTAAAAAAAACGGATTTTTTGTGCCAAAACCCTTTTTAAAAAATTTTATTTTAGGGGCAGAAGGAGATAACGTTATTAGCCCCAAAAATCAGTAAAATAAATTATTTTAGGGGTAAAAAATCGTAAAAAAAAGGTTTTTTTTGGGCACCCAGAGGGGGAATAACGTTATTAGCGCCAAAAAATCTTTTAAAAAAAAATTTATTTTAGTCCCAAAAAAATTAACAAAAGGGTTTCTTGCCCCAAAAATCCGTAAAAAAAAGGGTTATGTTCTCCCACAGTACCAAGATAACTTTTTTAAAGCGCCAAATTTTATTTTAGAAAGGATTTAATGAAAGAAAAAAAAAAAATTTCCCTAAACCCCCAAAAAATCTGTAAAAAACGAAAATTTTAAAACGAAAAAAATAGGAATTGCGCAAAAATCTTTTAACGACCAAAAGCATATCATTTTTTTTAAAAAAAAGGGTTTTAAAAAAAAATTGGAAAACATCAGAAAAATTTTGTAGGGCAGATATGAAAAAAGGGATATAGTTTTTTACCCCCAAAAAAGGGTGGGACTTTGGGCTCGGGAGAGGGGGTTTTCTTTTGAAAAATGCGGCAAAAAAACGAAAGGGGAAAAACCGCCCAAAAGAGGGCCCGGGCTTTTACCTTAGACTCCCTGTAGTAAATTTTTTGCCCTGTTCTGGCGTTTTTTGGGAGCTTTGTTGAAAAAGGGGGACCATGAAAAAAAAAAGAAAAAAAAAAAAAAGCACTCAGGTGGGACGGGCCGGGAAGGGGAAAATTTTAACAATAGAGCCCTATGGGAAAAGGGTTTTCAGTCTTTTTTTTCCCAGCGTTTTTAGAAAACGAAAAACGCTGAAAAAACGGACGTTTTTCTGTGCAGTGTAGACAGAGCCTTATATTGAAAATCAGCAAGAAATCTTGAAAATGATAAGAATTTGATACAAAAAATGTAAAATGAAAAAAAAAATGCAACCTTTCATTTTACAAAAAAAAACTTTTTTTGCTTTAACTAAACAGTATAAAGTTTGGCAATAACTTCTGTCAGACCCTGGATCTACTTTTTATCTCATTCTTTTATTAGAAAAAAAACAGTTGTTTCACGTATACTTTCAGGACATTTGGCTTGACTGACCTGCCTGTCATGCCAACATCTCAATGGGATTGGTGTCAGTGCTCTGGCTCAGCTTTTCTGAAATGACTTCTGTACCTTTTGTGTTTTGGAGCCCAAATTTTCCCCCATAGTATGCGTTTCCTGTCAGTAGGATAAATGTCTCTTTACTTAAAGCAATACAGCTGCTTCTCACAGACATCCTGCTCTGAGGCTATTGGCCGAAGCTGATCCTCACAGATGTCTTGCTCTGAGGCTATTGGCTGAAGCTGCTCCTCACAGAATCCCTGCTCTGCAGCTATTGGCTGAAGCTGTTCCTCACAGACTTCCTGCTCTGCAGCTATTGGCTGAAGCTACTCCTCACAGATTTCCTGCTCTGCAGCTATTGGCTGAAGCTGCTCCTCACAGACATCCTGCTCTGAAGCTATTGGCTGAAGCTGCTCCTCACAGACATCCTGCTCTCCAGCTATTGGCTGAAGCTGCTCCTCACAGACTTCCTGCTCTGTAGCTATTGGCTGAGGTTGCAGCTCACAGACTTCCTGCTCTGCAGTAATTGAATGATGTAACTCCTCACAGGCTTTCTGCTCTGAAGTTATGGGCTATACCACACAGACTCCCTGCTCTGCAAGTATCGGCTAATGCTGTACCTCAAAGACCTAATGCTGCTCCCCACAGATTTTATGTTCTGCAGCTTATGGCTGATGCTGCTCCTCACAGACTTTATACTTTGAGGCTATTGGCTGATGCTGCTCCTCACAGACTTCCTGCTCTGCAGCTATTAGCTGATGCTGCTCCTCACAGACTTTCTACTTTGAGGCTATTGGCTGATGCTGCTCCTCACAGACTCCCTGCTCTGCAGCTATTGGCTGAAGCTGCTCCTCACAGGCTTCCTGCTCTGCAGCTACTGACTGAAGTGGCTCCTCACAGGCTTCCTACTCTGCAGCTATTGGCTGAAGTGGCTCCTCACAGGCTTCCTACTCTGCAGCTATTGGCTGATGCTGCTCCTCACAGACTTTCTACTTTGAGGCTATTGGCTGTACTCCCTGCTCTGAAGATATCGGCTATTGCTACATCTCAAAGACCAAATGCTGCTCCTCACAGACTTTCTGCTCTGTATCTATTGGCTGAAGCTGCTCCTCACAGGCTTCCTGCTCCGCAGCTATTGGCTGAAGCTGCTCCTCACAGGCTTCCTGCTCCGCAGCTATTGGCTGAAGCTGCTCCTCACAGGCTTCCTGCTCTGCAGTAAATGGCTTAAGCCGTACCTTGCATATTTTCTGTTTCCTGTTTTACAGTTATTACTAAATTGCATCAATAAAACATGAAAAAAAAAAATCTAAAATGATTTCCAGGACAAAATATTTTAGGCAGTGAAGATTTATATTGAATATCAGCAAGAAATCTTGAAAATGATAAGAATTTGATACAAAAAATATAAAAAGAAAAAAAAATTGCAACCTTTCATTATACAAAAAATAACCTTTTTGCTTTAACTAAACAGTATAAAGTTTGGCAATAACTTCTGTCAGACCCTGGAAGTACTTTTTATCTCATTCTTTTATTTAAAAAAAACCAGTTGTTTCACGTATACTTTCAGGACATTTGGCTTGACTGACCTGCCTGTCATGCCAACATCTCAATGGGATTGGTGTCAGTGCTCTGGCTCAGCTTTTCTGAAATGACTTCTGTACCTTTTGTGTTTTGGAGTAATTTCCCATAGTATGCGTTTCCTGTCAGTAGGATAAATGTCTCTTTACTTAAAGCAACACATTCTGCCTCTATTACCTGTTGCAGGGGTATACTCAATGAAGCCCTAAATACTGCCAGTACATTTTATAGTGGACAATTAGACACTAATCCCAAAACTGGTCTAAAGAAAAAAAGTAAGGTCTAAAAACAATAAATATAGTAATTTCTAAAAATAAAAGTATACAGTATTTGTGAGGTCACCAGCATTGCCACTGCTAGAGCAGTAACCTAAGGAAACTTAAGTACACAAAATCTGCTCCAACTCTGTAAGGAAGCAAAATCAGAACAACAATGTATTAGGCAATTTTCCTTATTTACCCTTACCTACACAGGATACAAATATCCCTTAAAGATAAGGATATCATTTTGTGTATTTGCCACAAAATTCCCCCCTTTACACTGCAAATTTTTCACAAAATCCTTGGACCATCTGCACTTATACTTAGGACAAAATGTATGAAAACTGTCAAGGTCTAAAACTCCCTTTGATGCCCATCGCAACCAATCAGAGCACCCCATTAATTTCATATAGCACCCTGGAAAAATTAGAGGGTGCTGTTTTTTTTTCTAGGGGCTTTGTTGTTGCTGTGGGAACAAAGTGAATTTTAGACCTAGAATTTTTCAGGGTGGTTTAGAGTAAATTTCACATTTTGGGCTTCCACTTGGGGGTCTAAACCCTCCCCCACATGCAGGGGTAAATGACAACATGATTTTGTCGGTATTTTACAATGGGCCCAATGTATGAAAAATTTTTAGGTCAAAACTCACTTTTTTTCCCCCATAAAACCCATGGCAACAAAGCAAGTTTTAGACCTAACATTTTTCCCTCATTGCCAATGTGTCAATTTATCCTTCTATTCCATTTTTCTTGAAATTCAGAGTAAGTTATTTGTTGCAAATATGTAAATGTAGAAAAAGTCAAAAAAGTAATTTTTCAAAGCAAAGAAGAATACATTCTAAAATACTCTAAGTCTTGTTATGTTAAATGCTGTATAAAGCCTCCCTTCTCTGCAGTTAAGCAGAATCATTTTCTGTTTGAAAAATGTTTCTCTTTGCCACTGGAAAACAGAAAGCCTCAGAATCCTTTGTTGTACATTGTCTATCCTCCTCCCTCACATCATCAGTCTCAGTCATGCACAGTTTCCTTTCTTATGTTGAAAGCCATGGAAGGCAGAATCAATGGAGTGTGCCTTCAAGGGCTGTTCTGAAAAAAGTTAACCTGATCTCCGGGGCTTGACACAGACTGTGTTTGAAAATACAGAACTACTGATCTACCCCTTATCAAACAGTTAAAAGGGTTGTTTCACTATAGACATTGATGGCATATTTCTAGGATATGTCATCAACGTCTGATAGGTCCAGGGCCCACCTTTCTCCTAAATGAGCCCCAAAACTTCTCCATTCTGAATAAAGAGGTGGTAGGGACTCTCCATAGACATGAATGGATATTGTGATGCTTGGCTGTAATCATAACTCCCATTCATTTCTATGGGATGGTCCTGACCACCTCTCTATTCCGAATGGAAAGTTTTCAGGGCTCGTTTAGGAGATAGGTCCGGATCCTTGCTCCGTGACCTATCTCCTAAACGAGCCCTGAAAACTCTCTATTCAGAATAGAGAGGTTTCAGGGCTCATTTTGGAGATAGGTGGGACCCAGACCTATCAGACAATGATGGCATATACTAATGGTCTGCCATCGATGTTTGATGGAGAACAACCCTTTTGATGGAGAACTGCAGAAAACCCAAAGAAATTTTAAGAAAATATATAATAAAAGTGCAGAACTAAGGGAGAAATAGTATTCAGAAAGTTTTTTTTTAAATAATTTTTTACAACTGAACAGCCCCTTTATGGTTTTACAGACCCTGTGAAATATATATATATTATTATAAATATATATATATATATATATATAATATATATAATATATATATCGTAAAAATATTATATAATTATATATAAATATATATATAAAAATATATATATAGTATATATATAATATATATATATACCATTACATAATTGAGATTAAAGCAACTCTGTAATAGAAAAATATATTAAAAAAAATATATTTATGTTGTTTTATTTTTGCTTCTACAGTATCCATCGCATATGATTTCTATGGTATATGTCCTGACCACCTCTCTGTTCAGAATGTAGAGTTTTCAGGGTCCACTTTAGGGAGAAGTGGCGGTTTCTAACCAACGTGATCTCCTAATGAGCCCTGAAAACTCTCCGTTCGGAATGGAGAAGTTTTGGGGCTAATTTAGGAGACATATGGGACCTGAACCTATCAGACAATCACGCCATATCCTAATGGTCTGCCATCAATTTTTGTAGTGAGACAACCCTTTTAATGGAGAATTGCAGAAAACCCACAGAAAATTTAAAGAAAGTATATAATAATAGTGCAGAAAAATGGAAGAGAAAAAAAAAAAAAAAGAAAGGTAAAAAACAACCAAAAAAAAAGTAAAAACTAAGGGGGAAATAGTTTTTTCCCCCCCCCCGCCCCACCCCCCCCAGAAGGTTTTTTTTTTTTTTTCATAATTTTTTTTACAACTGAGCAACCCCTTCATGGTTTTAATTTACAAACCCTGTGAAATATGTATAATATATATCTGAGATTAAAGCAATGCTATAAATAATAAATATTGAAAAATAAAGCATTTTATCATTTAGTTTTCCTCTACAAAATCTTTCCATATGTTTTCTATCGGATATGTTAGTGCACCGTTAGGTTAGTATGTTTTTTTTATCCCGCGTAATGTGCCTCATTCGGTCCCAGTCAGTCATTGCATTTCATCGTATGTGTGAGCAAAGCTGCGAGCCCCGAGCCAACCCCTGTCAGGTCATGTCATCTCTTGGCAGGTCTTCTATGAGACCTCTGCCAGAATCCCCTGGACGTCCACCAGGGTAAAGAGCAAGACTTGGAAAACTATAGAGCGTAGTGTTCAATTCATGGAACGTGCAATTTTCACATTAAAATGCAACGTTGCTATTTTTCAATCTGCTTAAATATGTCAAAAGTAATTCAGCCCGGACCTGTTACCCTTCTTTTATGTTCTGTCTGGAGAACTGGTTGACTTTGACATTTGCTTTTCTTTTTTATTTCACTTTTCAATATACTTTGTCAGATTCATGGCCATTGTCTTCTACGGGGATGAGAGTTTTATTTTCTGTATTTTGGCGAATCACGGTGTGAGCCACAATGCCATTAAATGTCAGTAGCTTTTGGGAAAGTAAGTGAAGCATTTACTATGTTTGGCTTAAGACTGTGAGCAGATGCGTTTTCTGTTGATCAAGTGTCATTTTGCTGACAACTGGATAGTTATCTACTTAATGCAGCTTTTTACTCCTAAAATTTGTTGTAAAATTCACTTTTAATGCATTTAGTTTTTAGTTTTGATGCATTGCTTAAAGGGGTTTTTCCATGAAGTAAAATTGACGTGGGAAGCTTGCAAATGATGTAACAAACATTTTCAACATTTATTATTGTTAAAATTCTGTCTGCACTGTTTTTGTCTTAGCACTCCTTTAGTGAACCATTGTATACAGCTCGCTCCAGGGGATACCGTCCAGGGCAGTGCTCTGCCAGTCTCTGGTCAGACATTCTCAAACATCACCACTCCGGTCCTCCGTCACTACAACTGAGTGTTCAAACCCCCAGTGCCGTCACTATAACTACTCCCTGTCCACTGTGCTCCTAATTAATTAGTCCAAACTGTGGCAAATAAAAAAAAAAAAGAAACCACGAACAGGTTTGTGCATTGGATGAAAGATAAAAAAACACACAGATTTGGTTATTCTGCAGGGAATAATGAACCTAGACCCTTGTGCCGGAGGCAAAAACTTTACCCTCAAAGCGACTCACAATTGCTTACCATAAACAGACCTTTCTTTGACTAGAGAGGAGGAAAGGCCTGGAGAGTCAACCTGCTGGTCACCCCCAATAATATGCAATTCAAAACAAATCAACACACTGCCCCCTTCTGACAACAGAGCTGAATGAGCTGGATGCCAGGGGGTATGAAATGATATTTTGTCCTTCCTTTAAAGGCATTGCTCAATTTCTGGGATATGAGTACTGCAGAATTCGCATTCGATTTCTTTCTATGGAGTTCTAAATGTAGCCGATCAAGTTCGCTATGCCGCTGGCCTCCAACGTGAAACTTTACGAGATGGGACAACCTCTAAAAAAGACCACTGCAATTTTTTTTTCCCCAATAGTTCAGTTCACTAGAAATTTTCTCACAAGCAAGAGTGCCTGCAATTTCGCTTACCGTGAGTTGATTACAGATTTCTTACTGGCTGCCACGGTGTCATGTGACCTGTACTCTGAGTCTGCTAAAACACAAATCAAGGTTGTGTGACCCAGAAGTGAATCTGTCTATTCCTATGGAAGGTTCAAAAAATGGATGGAAGTCATCTCATAGTAATGCATAGAGGGACCAACTAGTCTGCCCCGCAGCAACAAAAGCACAGGGCCATGTTTAACCATTGGGTCATACTGTGGTAGCTGCCCATGAAGACCCACAAGTATTGGGCCCCCTCCCCAATTGGTTTATGTATGTCCCAGAATAAATGAAACCTTACCCTGCGAAAATATTCCTTGGTGGGTTTGGCTTTGTGCTTATTTAATGGTTTGTGTGTTTTTTAGGACGTGCAAAACGGTTTTAAAAAACCAAATGTGCCGAATGGAGCCAAAGGCTCCCTGTCCAAAAAGTCTAATGAAGGTTGCCGGCTGCTGGTGGTACCAGGACAATAAGAGGATGAGATAAAATAGGTGTGATTAGGGGCTCAAGGCATGGGCCAGGATATGCCATGTATTTGGGTCTTGTCCCACTGGTAAGTGCTAATTGGTCCCCCATGGGCCCGTAATGCTGTAAAGAAAGGCTCTTGTGGCAAAAGCACAGGACATTTCAGCCAGAGTTAAGTTTATTGACCCTTCGGAAGACCCAATTGCAGCAGAATCTATCTATCTGACATGGAGCCTTTAGAGGTTAATATTATAGTAAATACATTGAACTAGTTAAAAAAAAAAAAAAAAAAAACAAATTAGAGAAGAACCTCATATTTTTATGTTCCTCTTCTCCTAAAGATTATAAGCTTCCCGTTTGCCCCCCCCCCCCCCCCCCCCCACAAGGACCATTTCCAATTAGACTGAAAACTCCCACATGTTTATGGTGACTACATTTACATTGGACAAACTGGGCTGTCTGTATGGAAACCGACATCATGTACTGATTCTCATACTTTCTGTTTAGTTCCCTATGCTATGATTTTTGCCATGATGTAAACTTGATGTGGATCGCTCCAAAATGTATTTAATCACTTTTCTCAAAATAAATGTGATTACAAAAAAATGAAGCCTCTGAGAGGCTACAGCCTTTTCTCATCCCCCATATTACCTGAAGCTTTGCATAACACGACCAGATGAGCTGACAGCCTGCGGGCTTGCCGTGAAACACAGCATCTTATCAGATCAACAGGGAAAAATGAATGTAGCTATTCAAGGGACTGGGGGAATAAAGAGCAGTATGTGGGCCTTAGGTGCCTGCTGTATAGATGAATCCACTGTTTGTAATTTTTATTATTTGAGTTAAGTTTTGAGACGCACCCTTATCCACACTCCTTGTCTCACTCCCCTCCCTCCTTCACCCCTGCAGCTTTCATGGACTTATTCGTGATTTGTTTATATCAACTCTTTGCTGCTAAGTATGTAAGGAACTCGGGTCCTGTCAAAACCCTATTCTTTAAGGGAGCATTTGTAACACCAAAACGTTGTTAGCAACTTGTCTCGTGCTTGCATTGAGTGAGTGAAATTTTAATCCAAGAAATCGAATAAAGGTCATGTCTATTATTTATGCCGTGAGGATGGAGAGCTGAACCCACCAATGCTTGTTTTTCTCTGTGTCCATTAAATAATACAGTAAATTAATGTGGCAGCTTTGAACTCGTTCGGGCACCAGATAAAACAGTTGCAATTTACGTTTGAACCCTGTACAGTGCTGACCAACCCAGTTGCAGTGCCCTATAGATACTCTATGAGTTTTCTCTGTAGCCTCTTGGATCCCCTAGGGAATCTACTCATGAAAATAATCGAATGTTTTAATTAACTGGAGTAATTAAAAAAAAAAATCTAATTTTTAAAAATATTGGGAAACGGATCCCAGATGTTAAAAGTTCTGTTGTTGAATTATTCAAAATATTTGTCCTGGGACCTGCAGATGCTGCTGAATTAGAACATTAAAGGGGTTTTTCCTCACCAATGACTTACTACACAAAGATTTCACTTTCAACATGAGTAGGACGAACAGTAAATAAAGGATGTTCTTCCACAAATAGATTGCTTCGTTTTTTTATTTTTTCTTGTTTGAGGAGATAAAAGTGATTTTTTGTGTTTGTCAATCTCTGATCTGCAATCAGTTTCTTTCTTCTCTTCTTCTCTAGGTTACTGATGCTTGCTGCTGGCCCTTCCTCCCCTGCTTTATGTCTTATCTGATAGAGCAGGGATGACATCATCACACAGACTGGCACACAGAACTGGCAGGCAGCTTGAGGTGTTATTTGATCTAACAACGACAAAGAAACCAATAACACTTGTTTACTTTAGCTTTTGAAAATCTTCTCTGGACTTAGATAAACATCTCCTGCTCTAAAGAGTTTCAGTAGAAAATTACATTACTTAGAATACAGAACTTATATGCTAATCACATACTACCCACATACTGATCAGGAAGAGACTGGATGCGTGAAATGAAAGTCTGCTTGTTGGCTCTGTGAATCAGCTGTTGAGACTTTTATTAATACTTGTAGTTGATTAGTTAAATTACACTGATATCTTTTAGCAAATGTCATTAAAGTGTAAAAAAGTCGATTACCATAGACACTCCTGTTCTGATTTTGCTTCTTTTTTCAGAGCTAGAGGAGATTTTGATATTCCTCAATTGTTTTAAACACGCATCCCTCCCATCAATACCCAACCATCCTTTCTCTCCACTCAATGCTCCAGCTGCCGACCCTCAGTAACATTGATCCATGCCTCGTGTCTATCAGTAAAAAAACAGAGGAAGCTTTGTTTTATCTTTTGTTACTTCGACAAAAACTTTAACCTTCAGATATCTGTAAGTCTTCTGCCGCTGCCGTTATATTACTCTTTTATAAGAAATATCCTCTAACAGATTCAGCTAGAATTACGTCTGCTGTATAAAAATGGTGCACAGCCTAAACCAGGAAGAGTAAGAACCTTTGAAAATTGCTATAATTGCAGGCCTTTTCACTGCCTCGTTCCAGGTATAAAGGCAGTGAAAGACGCAGAAATCAGAAGACTAGTGCAAGAGTCATGAACAGTAGCTTGTAAAATTTGGCCCCCCAAAAAACACCCTCCACTGGTTGGGCCCCAATAATCAACTTTACCTAGTGGGCCCAAGAAATCATCTTCCATCGGTGGGCCCCAGAATCACCTCCACAAGTGTGTGCGCCAAGAAATCACCTCACTAGTGGGCCCCGCCCAGAATCATCTCTCCACCACTGGTGTGCCCCCAAGAATCATCTTCCACTGGTTATAGCCCCAAAATCATCTCCCTCCACATGAAGGAGCCCAAGTAAACATCTCCACTGGTGGGCCCCAAGAATAACCTCCCACTGATGGGCCCCAAGAATTAACTCCACTATCGGGTCCCCAAGAATTCATCACCACTGAGTCGGTGCCGGCCAAGAATCATCTCGCATTAGATTTAATAAGCCACTGCCACGCTACAGTAGTCAAACTGCAGCGCATATTTCCAAAGTGCCCCATCCTTACTCTGTGAAGAACTCATGGAATTCCGTAGCTCAAAAAAAAAAAACCAAAGATTCCACTGCCTTTGAATAAGCTTGTGGCCTTAACTTTAACCTTAAAGCAATATATGGTTATGTCACATCCAAAAAAACATTTTTTTTTAAAAATGAACATAGGTGCAGGCACACTGGAGAGCGGCTGAAGCAAACCATACATATCCCTATAACAGTGGCACAACTATAAACTAGAGCACTATCAAAGGTGACATAGAAATATTAGAAAAAAAAGCATTTCTGCTATCTAGGTATTACATGAAAGCCATTTGAGATTCTCAGGTTCAACACTTTTGAGATCAAAACTGTATATCCACCTCCGAATATTTTTTTCGTTTTCAACAGGAATCTCACACACAGAAAGGCAGGTGGTCCTACCCTACTGATTCCTACACTAATTGATACCTAATCTCTTTGGGTCCTTTCAGACCTCCAAAAATCCGGGAATGAAGAACCAGCTTACAAGGTTACACCTTAAAAAAACTGCACTGATAAAAAAGCCATGAGATCAAGTGGTGGAGGAGGCAAAAAACTTTTTAACTATAACCTTAACCTCAATCTTTCTTTTGGTTTCTAACATTTGTGTTGCTCATCCATATTTATCTTCTGAAAACTAGTTATTCGACCTGCTGGAATTTGACTTCTTGGTACAATCATCAGTTCAATCTTTTTTATCATTTCTCATACTGATCACTATCATAGACTGCGAACACCTGGCTTTGTCAGGACTTTGTACATACATCTGCTCCAAATGGTTCCTATTTATCGATTTTCTTCCCGTTACCACTCAATTCATTGGGGGGACTCAGGGATTTGGATAAGGAGAGTCCATACAGTGGTTTTCAAAAGTATTTATACCCCTTGATCATCTAATGAAGTCGCACTTTGCAGTCCATCATCCATAAATGGAAGGAGTATGGCACAACTGCTAACCACCAAATATGTTCTGTCCACCCTGAAAACTGACAGCCCAGCACGAAGGAGAGCACTATGAGAAGCAGCTAAGAGCCCCAGAGATCACTCTGGAGGAGCTGGCAGAGATCCCCAGAAGCATCAGGGGTCAGAAAATCTGACCCACAGGACAACTATTAGATCAATTACTCTCCCACAAATCGGCCTTTATGGAAGAGGGGCACAAAGAAAGCAGATGTCCTGTTTGTGTAGTTTTGCGCCCCCCCCTGCGCACAAAGCTTCGTAAGGGATACAGCAGCTGTGGAAGAAGGGGCTCTGTCAAGAGGAAATACCGACATGCAAAACACTATACATGGAGGAAACACAGCCACACAAGAACAATGGCACCCTCCCTGACCGTGAAGCAATGTGGGGACTGCATCATGCTGGGTGAAGGCTTTGCTTCAGCAGGGACACAGGGAGCTGGTCAAGCTGGTCAGAGTTGAATGTGAAGAAGGATTGAGCCAAATACAGGAACAATCCTTGAGTAAAACCTGTTACAGGCTGGCAAAAGTCCATTAAAGGGGTTGTCTCAGTTAACAAATATCACTCGTTTAAAATAATGAGGGGACTAAGAAATGTAGAGCATAACCGTGGGGCTTTGTTACCAGTGAGCAAATGGCTATGGATTATGAGAACAGCTGTTTTATTGGATCTTAGCAACCATAGTTTGAAATGGCCCATGTTGGGTTACTCTCACAGTTAATGGTGTTTTCTGGCTGTTTGCCTGAATTGGCATGTTCCAGCCCAGGTCGCCAGACGGGAACCGTGCACAGTAAAATCGTGCAGTGAAGAGTACGCAGATGGATTGCGACAGCATGTAGATAGCAGCAGAGAGAAGAGAAAGAAAGAGGACACAGCTGTAATGGTAGTCCCACGTAAATCCCTTTTGTGACTCATGGGCTCAGTCCCACTTAAATTAAAACAAGAGAAACACAGCTGTACTGTGGCATCCCAAGACATAAATCAATTTTGTGACTCAGATGTGCAGTCCCACGTCAAATTAAAAATATAGATAGAACAAAGCTGTACCGTTTAGAAAGCCCCACAATACAACCACTTTGCGACAAACAGATGAGCAGTCCCCTACAAAGTCACTTTTGTGAACACAGTATTGCAGTCCCACACAAGCTACATAAGAAAATAACAGAATCTGTAAGTGTGCAAGTCCCACATAAAACACTTTTGCGGACATAAATGGTTGCAGTACGCCAACATAAATCACTTTTTGCGACACAGTTTTGTGCAGTCCCATGCAAACAACATACAGTAAAGAGAACCATCTTTACTATACAGTCCCATGTCAAACACTTTAGTGACACAGATGGGCAGTCCCATGTATAAAAATTTCACTGTTTGTGACTTATGTGTAATCCCCACATAAATCACAAACAGAGAGAAAACATCTGTAGCTCTTAGCATCGCCATAGTAAAAGCATCAGACAGAACACAGCATGTACTGTCAGTCCCTCAATTAATAATTTTTGTGACTCATGAATATGCAGTCACACTCAAATTACATACAGAGAGAGAACACAGCTGTCACTGTGCATCCCACATAAAACACTACATGCATTATTTTGCAGTTTTTTTAAAACAGGCTGTAACTGTGAATTTTTTTGTGAGACAGATGCATAGTCCCATGTAAAAACCACTTGTTATATAGATGTTCAGTCCCATGTAAATACCAAATCAAGCATATAGTTTTGTTCTGCAGATCTGTAAGGTCAAGAGTGGTGTAAATAATCATGCAGGATCTATCGCTATGTGATAGAGAGAGACAGTAGAAAAAAAATACACCCATCTTTCCCCAGAGTCCTGAATAAAATCAAATGCCCATATTTAGGGGGGGTAGTGGGTTTAGCAAAATATGTAGAGAGAGTGATAAAATTTAGAGTGATACACTCGAGTTAGACTTCGCTTTGTTTAACTTCCAGTGATTCCAATGACAGCTGAGAACCTCTCCCTCTCCCCCCAAAGCCTCACAGAGAAAGAATCCATCACTTGCACACGTTTGGGGGCATTCTGCAGAATGAAGGATACTCTCCAGGTGGAGAAACACACCCTTATCCATTTCACAAGCTCTCTTGGCAACCAGCACAAAAGGCATCCAAATGCTGTGAATGATACAACCCCAATAAGACTGAGGTGTATTAGTTGTAGGACAGTGGACAACCCCATGTTTATTGAGTATATTTTTTTAAAAAACCGCCTTGGGATTTGCTTTTCACACAAGCATAAAAAAACAATAAGCAATGATTGTTATAGCTGGAAAGGCCCCTTTGTCTAATTTAGATTGGTCTTAGAGCCCAAATTTTAAAATTATAACAATACATGCAAAAATTCTTTTTTCAATTTTTTAAGGCATGCAGAAATTAGAATTGTTGCTTTATTATAATAATTGGGCCAAAAAATATTAAAATTTTTGCCAACACACCCCACTGCCTTAGCAGGCAGTAAATTTTAAAAGGAGTGTAAATCCTCTCATAAACAATTCAATTCCCCCATGCCCCCGCAGTATGTCTTGGTGTCTAAAATAATCTCAAACATCAAAATAAAACATCTCGCAGGTGCACCGGAAAAAGACTTAAGAGGAGTCTAGAACTGGAAAGGGGTTTTATGTAAAGGAGCACCGGGAACCTTCCTGAAAGGGGAGACTGTTTCTTAAAACAAAAAGGTGGGTTATAAAAAAACCCCCCTTGGCTTCCCCTGAAGTTTCCCACTGGCCACAGAATAGCAAAACAAATAAACACGACAAAGTTTTGTTTCTATAGAAAAAGAAAAAAAATCATTGCCATATTTTTTCCATGAAAAGAAATGTTAAATTTTTAAAAAGGACTTTCCATTAAAAACTTCTGCTTTATTGGCTTCCCCAAAAAACTTGGCGAGAGAAAAACGAGGGTGAGCCCTTTTAGGACCCCAATTTTTGGGGGAGTGGATAAAGGAAAGCGGGACCTTTCAGGATGACGCCACATCCGCCCCCTTTAAGAGCCTGACAGTTTTTCTCTACCCCATCCGACAAGGCACATTTTTATTTTTTCGGTTTGAATCTTGCAACCTTTCCCTCCAATCGGTTTTTTTTTTTCAAAATTTCTTCTTTTCATCTTTTTGTGATAGGGTAGGCTTTTTTTTTTTAGGTCTTTTTTAAAATAATTATTTTGAAAAATATTAAGGGAAAAGGGTTTTTTGTTTTTTTTTAAAGTCTTTTTTTTAAATTTTTTAATTTTCATATATTTTTTTTTAACAGAAAAAGAAAAGCTAAAAAAGTAAAAAAAAAATTCAGTTTCCATATTTTTCCAAAAGAAAGTTGTTAAATTTTTAAAAGGGGACTTTCCATTTTTAAAGAAAAAAAAAAACTTCTTCCCCTTATTTTTATCTCCCAAAATTTTTGGCGAACAAACCAAAAGGGGGGGCGATCCCCCATTCAGGACGCTCCTCATCAGACAGATGGAGTGGATATAAAGGATCATTAGGTCGGGAGCTAGACCTAAATGCGAAACCCAAGTCGATCTGTGACTATCGTGTATTTTTAAACCCATCCTTAAGATGGGGTCAATAAAAATCTTTTTTGCTTTAACCACTTAAGGACCTTGCGTTTTTTTTTTTTTTTGTTGGGTGTTGACCTTTTATTTTTCGGGCCTCGTTTCCCCCGGGGCCCTAACTTTTTTTGTTTCCCTCACATAGACCTAGAGGGCTTTTATTTTGGGTGACAAATGAAATTTCTAATGGTGTTATTCCCTTACTATAGAAAAACGGGGAAAACCGCAAAAAAAAACCAAATGGGACAAATTTGTAAAAAAAATTTACTTGCGCCATGTTTTTGGGGGGTTTTTTCTTTTTCGGAACATTTTCTGTAAAAGGATGAGTCATCTGTATTTCGCAGGTTTTTAATATGCATGCCAAAACCAAACTTATGGTTTCCGCTTTGTTTTGGTACCCCTAAAAAACCCAAACCCCTTTTCACCTGAAAAAGGCCCCCCCGCATTTTGGCGACCTAACTTTTTGGACTAACACTTTTTGGGGAACAGGAATAAATTTGGGGGGAATGTACTTTTTATTGCTACTTTGGAAAAATGCAACTTTATTGATCACTTTTAAAAAAAAATTTTTATGGGACAGAAATACAAAAAAAACCAATTTACGTTAAAAATTTTTTTTTTATACGGTTTCAGTGTACGGGATAAATGAAGTCATATTTTTTTTAGCTACTTTTTGGATCTGCGATACCAAAAAATGTTCATTATTTATTATTTTTTTTTTTTTTATTTTCAAAAATTTTTTTTTTTATTTTCTTTCTTAAAAAATGATCCCCTTAGGCGCTTTACCCCTTGAGGGCAATTCAAAACAATTTGGGTGTACCAAATGGCGGTTCCCCACTTTTGCCTGGGGAATGGGGAAACAAACAGGGGATGGAGGGCCCTTTAGCCAGGATCCCCCCCAGTTTCCCGTGGGGCTTTGATCACAGGACGAACCCCCATGCGCGGGCGTGAGAGCGGGGATTTTCATTGCGCCCATCTCTCCAAACTAAAATGAGACAAATACTCGCGCTCTGATTGGCCCAGATAGCCAAGCCCCCGCTTCTCACCCAACAGTCTTTTCGCATTTTTTCTGTATTTTTTAACTGCCCCCCCTTTTATTCTGATTGTCAAAATTTTTTCCATAGGTTTTAATGGTTCATGTCCCCCCTATTATTGGCCGGTTTCTGCCGACCAATGGAAAAGCTTTCAGAATTGAATTTCGTATTTCCCCACAATTTTCCCAAAATCCCAATTCTGATTATTGCGGGTTTTAGATTTCTGGAAAGTGATTTTTTTAAAGTTTTTTTTTATTTTTAGGGTTTGGTCTTTTCTGAGAAAGTTTTCCGCCTTTTTAAAGCGTTTTTCGGAATATACCCTGCTGGGACGGGGCTGAGCGGAGATTTTGATAAGATCTTCTGTTTTTCCCCCCCCAAGTTCCGACCGCTTTACTTCGCCTCCGCCGGACATTTAGACCCAAAAAAAAAAATGGGTTTGCCTGTCGGGGGTGCCGAGCGCTGCAATGCCCGCACTTTGCCACCCCATCGTACATGCTTGGGGTTTTCAACGCGCCGCCCCCGCCCCGGGGAAACCCCACAGCGCGCCCACCAAAAACCCCCCCATTGCCCCCCCTTTTGTGAGGCGAGGGGAAAAAGGCGAACGTGCGTAACTCGCACCCTGTCCGACAGCGGATTCGGGCGGGAGGCGCTGTATACGCCAAAAAAAAAGGGGAAAAACCCCCAAAGTGCCCAAAGAAGATGTTTTTCCAAAAAAAGCATTTTTCAAATTTTTTTTTGTTAAGGACTACAAGGCTTTATCCAAATCTGTGCTTCTCTGGGTTCCCCCAAATGGCCCCCCTGAAACTTCCCCCCCAGGTAAAAAGGTCCGCCCTAACCCGCCCCGGGAAAAACTTTTTCCCTTTTTTTACCAATTTTCAAAAAAAGAAAAAAAACCCCCACTGTTTTTTACTTAAAACCATCGGGCCAAACCAAAAAGCTTCCGGGGTTAAACCAAAAAATCCCAAAAACCCCTAAAAAAACCCACCCCCGACCCCAAGGAAAAACAGGGGGAAAGCACATTAAACATTCAAGCCCCGTGAAACAAAGAATATAAACCCCCCCAAAAAGGATAGTATCTTACTAAACTTGGGAAATCAAAAAGTTTGTGCTTTAAATATAGTCATTTTTTTTGATCTCTTTGGGCATTAAAAAAGCCAAATTTTCCCTTTATTTTTGTGAAAATGTTGAAAAACCCTGTCGAGAAAAGTTCCCATTCGAGTCAAAAATTTGATTTCTCAAAAACCAAAACGAAAAATTTACGGGGAAAAAGGGAAAAGCTGGCCCTGTGGGCAGAAAGGAAATGGGCCCTGCCAGTTACCATGTCCCAAATTTCCAATCCCGGGTGGCTTTTTATGTGTCAAAGGGGCCCTTTTGGGGCCCCCCCAAAAAAGAAAGGGGCCCCGTACCCAGGGGGCTACACTGCACCCCCCTATAGCTAGGGCCCCCTGCTTTCAAGTTTGTCCTCATCTTTAAAGTTAGCCTTTAAAAGGAATGAAGTTTTTTAGCCTCCGATTTTTTAAATGTCACTTTTTAAAAACCATTTGTTCCATTTATCCATTTACTGTTATGGATGGTGATTTCCCCTTCTTTTTCACCTTTTTGTTAAAAAATTTCCCTTTTTTTCCCCCCCCCCCCCAAAAAAAACCCCCCCCCCCCCCCCCCCCCCCCCCCCTTCTCCCTAGACTTAAAATGGGGTTTGATTTCAAGTTCGAATTAAACCCCTCAAACCCAAAACCCCACCACTACTGTTTCAATTCGACTCGAAAAATTTTACTGTTCCCCATACTGGGTTTTTGCACCCAATAGAAATTGAACACATGGTGGGGGGTTCTCCAATAAGCCCTACTGGAGGTTCAAAAACTTTTGGGGCCCCCCTTTGTAACCAAATTTTCGGGGGTCGGGAAATGAGTAAAACAAAGTTTAAAAAATTTGCCATAGCAAAATTTCTAGCCCCCAGAGTTTAAAAAAGGGTCTACAAATTGGTAAGAAAATTTAAAATCTCAATGTGGAAAATAAAAGTTTTGGCGGGAAATTTGAAAAAACAAAGGTGGGGTTTTCTGAAAAAAGGCTTAAATTATCCACAATTTTTAAATTATTTTTAAATCCCCGGGCTCATAATTTTGCCCCCTTGAAAGAAGGGGAAAAAAAGCCCAGAAAAAGAGATGTGAAAATGAAAAAGAAAAAGAACGTTTTTCCTACCCCCCTTTTGGATTAAAATTTTACACAACTTTCCCTTTTCCTACTCTTTTTAAATTTTCTTTTTTAAAAAAAAAACCTTTCCCTTTTTGATCATTCACTTGGGCAAGTGTGGTTTGAAAAAATTTTCATGTGTTTTTTGGACATATTTGCTGCAAAATATTTTGTTAATACTTTGTGTCTTTGATACAAGATTCCCCCCTTTAAATTTTAAATTTTTAATAAACCCTTTTTAAAAATTAACCCTAGCGGGATTTCAGGTCTTGGGTCTGCGGGGCAAACCTTTTTTTGGGTGTCGCTGCAGAAAAAATGGGGAATTTTGGCGCCAAAACATTCTGGGAAGGGGGCGGGTACTACAAAAAGGCCCAAAATCCCACCAGCCTTTTGCAAGCGCCGGAAGGGGGGAAAACCCCCGGGCCCCCGGGTTTTTTAAAAACCCTTTTATTCCCCCGGGAATCGTCACCACAAGCAATAAAAGGGGTTCCCCCTCGGGTGGGGTGATGGGAAAAAAAACCCCCGTGACCCGAAAAGGGGGCCCCGGAATGGCGGGCACATTTCAGCCCGGGAGCCCCTAAAAGGGCCCCAGGCTGTTTTGTGTAACAAGCTAGTAAACAAGGGCAGACTTTTGAGCTGCCCCTGATCACTGCCTTGTCAGACTGACAAGATTACAATGAAAGAACTTTTAAAAAGTTTAAAAAAAAATTTTTAAAAACAGTTTTCCCTTAAAGGGTTTTTAAAAAAAAAAAGTAAAAAACATAAAAAGTGTAAAAAAAAAAAAAAAAAAAAAAAAAAAAAAAAAAAAAAATTTTAAAAAAAAAATAAATTTGAATCCCCTTTCCCAAATAAAAAACCTACCCCCCCAAAAATTATCCCCATCCCCATAAAACAAAATTAAATCAACCCAAATTATTAATTTTCCCCAAAGGGGGAAATGTGAAAAAAATTAAAAAAATTTTAAAAAAAATTTAAAAAAAACCCTAATTTTTTAATGAAAAAAACCCCATTCCCCCATTAAATCCCCGGTAATTAAAACCCCCCAACCCCCAAAACCCCACCCCTCTTTAAAAAAAAAAAAATTTAAAACCCCCAAAAAACCCAAAAAAAAACCCCCCTTGGAAATCCGCCCGGCCCGGCTTAAAAGGTTTAAATTGGAAAATTTTTGCTTTGCCCCTTTCCAAAAAACCCCGAAACGTATGTGTTGAAAACACTAAATTTCCCTTAAAATTTTAAATTTTTAAAAAAGGATTTCCAATTCCAATTTTCCCCTTTTTTATCCTTTTTTTAATTTGAATTAAGACCCTTTTTTTTGGGTGACCTTTAATAAAAAAAAAAGTGTTTTTTGGGGTATCCCGCCTAATATTTTATTTTTTTTATTCTCTTTTCCCATAACGATATTTTACACTTTTGGCACCACCCAAATTTGTTTTTAAAATTTAAAAGATTTGCCAG
>JAODAL010045234.1:0-32124 GCA_025379985.1 Phyllomedusa bahiana | reverse complement strand
TGAAAAAAAAGTATTACATGGCATAACATTCCTCAGACAACTACTAATAACCTTATCGATGGCATGCCAAGGTAGGTAATGCAAAAATGTATAAGAATAAAGGCTCATACTCCATACTGAATAAATTGGGATGTTTTGAATATTTTTATCATTTGCATATAGTTAACATGTTTATGGATCCTGTGATTTCCATA
Source organism: Phyllomedusa bahiana (assembly GCA_025379985.1). Taxonomy (NCBI): domain Eukaryota; kingdom Metazoa; phylum Chordata; class Amphibia; order Anura; family Hylidae; genus Phyllomedusa; species Phyllomedusa bahiana. Next base: position 31,930 of record JAODAL010045234.1, on the reverse strand, counting down.
ATTCCAAAACTTTAGCTTCTTGGTGTGGCAATTTCAATGTTGAGGAGTGTACATAGATTTCAAGGATAACAGCTATCACTAGAGGATGCTTCTGAGCATTCTGCATGCAAAAGACTCTAAAATCAGTATGCCATAAGCTCCTTAACTCCCTACAGAGGCGGCTGTAGGCAACTTACGTTTTATCTTTATAAACTACATCTAATTAGGAAATTTGCAGCTCTGTATAAACATGGATATGGATACAGAAATAAAAATCAACAATATTGTGTTGAAGGGCACATATTCACTCTAAGGCCATGTTCACACAGCGTAATTGCGGTGCGTACAGTATGGCTGCAGTTACGCCGGGTGATTTGAGAGTCACGCTGATCAGCTGATCACCCCGCCGGCCCCATAGACATACATTACTCGCGGTGCGTATTCGCCGCAAGTAATTGATATGTCACTTATCTCCCCGTGCGTACAATACAATCATATTGTACGAGCTGGAAGAGGAGGCATAATCCATAGTTCCCTATGAGAACTATGGATTACTGTAACTTTGGCACGCATCTCGCTTGTATTAGAGCGCAATTACGACGTGAAATGCGCGCCAAAATTTGCCCATGTGAACATACCCTAAAGGTTAGTTTTAAGATGGCAATTTTAAATCATTGGGTTACGAAGAAAAAAAATTGGATTGGTATATCCATTGGTGTTTTAACAACAGATTACTAGGGCATATATAGCCCATACCCACTAATGGATATTTAAAGGCCATACTTATGAGTACAGTACTAGGGATAGCAAAGGGATAGCAAATGTGTAAGAGCAAGCCCAGGCCAATTATCATGACATTGACGACATCCAGACTAAAGAGTGATCTCACTCTAAAATGTGTCAGGCTAATTACAGGAGGCTTAACAGGGAGGAAATTCAAAGAAAAAAGTTTCCTGTAATCTTACATTTTTCTACATGGCAAATGACTTATGAGTTATTGTTGCTCTGTACTTTATTTGTTAATGGTGGATTCAGGACTTTGGTAAATGGTTAATTTTTGACTCTTTAAACAGGTGGCAAGCAATAACTTTTATCGTTATCCTCTGTGGCAGGATCCTATAAATGCACTGACAATTTGCAAGTAAAGCCCTAGTTATTGGCAACCAAAATTTTCCAAATCCTAAAATGCCAACTTAACTTGACACCTTCATAACATTCACTAAACCACAAAGAAAACCTCTAAAACTATGATAATATAAAATCGTAACTGATATGGATATTAATTCTGCCATAAATTCTTTAGTTCCTTAAGGGTTAAAGTTTGCAGTTTTTCTCTATTGAACAGTATTTGTTCATGAAGCTGTATCTATTTCTTCTATGCCCTTGTCTGTTTTTGTAGAAACTAGGACATTGTCTCCTTGTAAGTATCAACATTCTTACTTTGTTATGAGCTTGCGAAGGACATATCTTAACGCAGTGTTAGATTTTAGAAGTAAAATGTTAGAGATAAAACGCAAGCCTTGTTATTCTGTTATGCGAAGCAGAACCACTGACCTTTAGATATCTCAAAAATGATTATGTCATACATACTAACGCATACTAACCAGAGCTTAAGAATAATTAGAGGAGTGTTTTTAGTTCTAGTGAGCTGACCAATAAAAGACGATTATTAATGATTATTCATGAGACAGTTGATAATAAATGAATAATAATGAAAAAGTGTTGCTTAAATGATGATCATATTGTATTGTCCAATAAAGATATACTATATGTTTTGCAAAATGATACTCCTACCACTGAAAGCTTATAAAAACTCTTGTTAAACTTTTGTACCGCCATTCTTGAAATATCTCTTGTTCTTTTGAAGACTGCACAAAGCTGGGAGATATTTTAGTCTCGATATCAGTAACACTTTATTCATCTCAAAATATATAAAAGATTACAAGGAAAATGCAATCCACACCCATAAGAACCTACAACCCCAATTGGATCATAAGAAAAAATAGTACATATATGAAATATGATAATCAACTCTCACAATTTTTTCATGTCATCTAAATCACAAACCTTAAACATATAAAAAGTATGCAAATACAGTACTTAAAGGGGTTTTTTCACTATGCAGTTTCACAGAGCCAAAGCCAGTTTTAGGCTTCCTGCTTAGGCTATGGGTGGGTCTATAGCAGTGATTGACATCTCAGCTCTTCTATTCATAGCTCTTCCTGCTACGGTAACATAACTGAAGGAGATTTATAAAGTGTAGTAGACAAGACTACAGAGCTCTAAAGGGTAAAAGCTATTCATTTAGTTAAAGGGGTGTTCCTGGAGTTCAATAAGCTCATTTGTCCACTGGGGCATGATGAAAAATAGAAAAAAAAAGGATCATACCTACCTCTTGGATGCTCCCACTCAGTTGATGAACATTCATCATTCATGTGACAGCTGCAGCTAATCACAGGCCACAGCGGTAATGTGCATGTGACATTGTGGGCCATGATTAGCTGCACCTGTCACGTGAACAATGAACATTCACAGCTACAGCCGGGATGAACAGGATGGCTGCCACAACTGAGTGGGAACATCCGAGAGGTAAGCATGATCCTTTTCTTCTGTTTTTTATCATGCCCCGATGGATGAAGCTTTATGAATTCTTGGAACACCCTTTTCAGTAAACAAACTCCATTGCTAGAGATAAGTCTCTGCAGGGAGTGACTCACCATGGTCGGACTGACTGACTAACAGCAGGTTAAATCAATCAGATAAAAGACAGAGTAAAGAATGGTGGGTTGAGGGGGTCAGTAACCAGAGAAACTTGTGTATTCTAAGAGAAGATAAAATCTACTTTCTCTCCTGACCCAAGCAAAATCTAAACAACAATGTGTTTGGTATAGGCATTATAAGAATTGTTTGGGCGTCAAGTAGCAACAGGAAAGGGACATCATTAAAACCTTTTCTAAAATTACTCATATCTTTTATGTATGCCCCTAATTAAAAGCACCCCTGCTCTTTATGTACTGTAATATGCAGTTTACTAGACTTTGGGAAGCTACAGTTTTTCTCAATGAATTGGTATTCTTAGGGTATCCAAAAGACCCTTAAAAAAATATTTGTCCTTAGTGGCTTGTATTCATATTACCTCTGTACGTAAGACCATATTTCTGTGTGATTGAAGTTCCATTCACTGATATCATATATAAGTACAGTATGTAACGGTATATTTGCCCTCTTGGAGAGGATCACCTCTGCAAAAGACACAAACTCTACAGGAATGTATAAGGGGAATGCCGCTCAAAAATTGAAGATCTCCTAATCTCCTAGAGTAGAAGGCAGATCTCCTAAGCACCACATCTCTGAATTATATTCATCTCTTGCGCCAGCACACATCTGTCCTTGGTATTTAAAATTAATACGGAGAACATGAATGGGAAAAGGCGAGTCTGCACTTTTGGTCTGGGGTCTATATAAGAGCTGGCATGAGATCTGCATCACCTCTTTAACAACTGATGGCAGTTGGTGAAGGTCCTTGGTCTACAGCAGTGTTCCTCAACTTCAGTCCTCAAGACCCACCAACAGGTCAAGTTTTCACTATTTCCTGTGTATTGCACAGGTGATATAATTAGTATTGCACAGGTGATATAATTATTGTCAGTGCATTCTGTGGGAGATCCTGAAAACATGACCTGTTGGTGGGTCTTGAGGACTGGAGTTGAGAAATACTGGTCTACAGCTACAATTTCTAGCATTGTCACACTGGTGGAGGGGGAGATTGAGCATTTGAGTATACTAAGTATGGTTAAAGTATGAAACATTGTTTTTCCTTTCAGACCGCTATTTTCATGTGATTACTTTCAAAAAATTGACAGTAGGAAATGTAGCCCCCAGAGGTTTGGTTGTCTAATAGATGTTATTACCAGTGTAACACAGTGCCTACTGAAATGGATAAGTGACCATGTTACACATAGTCATGCCCAAGGGAATAACGATGGCTATTGGCCTAAAAGCAAAACTTGGAATGGAATGGGGCCCCCTCCATGAAGATCACCTTCAACTATATGTGGTGTTATGACAAAAAACTTACACTACCACTATTTGGTCTACGCTCTGTCCCCTTTCCTTAGTTAACAGAAATGTGCATTAAAAATGTGTCATCAAAAAGAACCCCTTTCAAAACATTGAGATGATCAATGGATTGTCATAGGTCCTGCTACTAGCATCTGACAGCTTATTTTGCCAGGAAAAACAACCCAAACAACCCAAGCAGCCCAAACAACAAAGTGAATCTTAGCCTTTGCTGGGTGCTGTGGCAAGCACCTGTTATCCTAGCTACCAAGGGAGCTAGGCTGTTGGATCACTTGAGTTTGGGAGTTCTGGTCCACCCTGTGCTATGTGGATCAGGTGTCTGCACTATGGCCAGCATCAATATGGTGACTCTGGGGGAGCTCGGAGGCACCAGTTTGTCTAAGGAGGGGTGCACCAGCCCAGTTCGGAAACAGAGCAGGAAAAAACATGGGCAACTAGGGTTTTGCCCTGTTGTGGTCACAATGTAACATTGCTGCAATCAAGATTGATGCTGGTCAAGGATGGCTTCAGTCTGTCAGAATAGGAGCCTTTTGTGGCAGCTTAAAAAGAGTTCTTAACTCTATAATGTTCATATTTCCTTTGGGGCACATGGACAAGGGTTGTCTCCAGAAGACAACTACTTCTACTGTCCCTTCTTTCATCCACAGTAAACTGGAAGTGCAGTTCTACGTGAATGTAAGGTTAGAGCCAGTAGCCAGCGAGGCTGCTTCTAGATTGCACCCAAAAAGGGGGCTGCAGGTGGGAAGGGAGGGACCCTGGAGGTAAAGAACAATGGAAATCTGGGGAGGAGGAGTCAGTCAAGGAGCAAGGAGAGAGAACAGAGGGAGAAGGGTGGTAATAGCCATGTCAATTGTCCAATTTCCCCTCAGTGTAGCCAAACTAAAGAGTCTACACAGCAGGGAGTCGACTGGAGTATGAGGACATGAGGATATCGAATGTGAACTTAGAGGGAGACTCCCGTCTCACAAGCACACGATGGAAGGTTGAAAACTTCAGCATCTGACTCCCAGTGGACACTGGTTAGATGTATGTTGACATTCAAGTTCCTGTCCCAGTCCAGCTAAATAAATCAGTTGACATCACTGGGTTGCGGCCTACCTTCTCTACTCAACAGAATAACATGGAGATGGGCCTTTTTAGCTGCTGCACCCTATAGCAACTGCTATCCTGATAGTGATACCAATGGTTAGGCCAAGTCTGCCAATATGTGAGTGGGTCTGTGCTCCTGATAACATCGGGTGTCTTCCTGTGTGACATCCACATACCCTAATAAGACAACCAGCCATGCATTGCTCTGAAACAAAGTTTTGCTTTAATTATTCCACCTACCCCTGTTTTTTTGTGTTTTATATGTTTTGATATCGGAAATTAATACATGTACTTTATGAATGATTTCTGACACGTTCAAGCTTGTGCATTAGTCCCCATTAACGAGCTTTGTAGTACAGGCCGCATTTTTGACCTTGTCAGCACATGTAAGGATTCATTTTAACTAAATAAATATATATGATTAGAGACGTGATACATTTCCCATGCTTACAAGCTGTCAAACAACACGCTTCTTTTATTGCTGCAGACTATTACATGTCTGCTGTATGCCTGACCTGCCATTGTTGTATGTGGCTTAGTATTTCCATAACAGACACACTTGACGGATCATTATTTTACTAAACCCATAAGTATTAAGAAATAATGTTCTCTACAGCTCTGGATGTACAGGAGTGCAGAAGTGAGCTGGTGATTATCTGCTGCTTTGCAGTGGAAGGAAGCGGCTCATTAGGCTATTTTAGGTAACCTGTTGTCATGTAGACAAGGATCGAAGTTACGTATGTAAGATTAAACTATAAAAGATAAAAACAAATTATGGAGTGTTGTTTACTATCTACAAGAATATCGGGCTGAGTGAGTCAATGCGAGGTTCCCCTTGGGCATAACTTGTGTTGGCCTCATGATATGTTATCTGAGGTTGTCCTTATCATCGTTGATCACATATTGCCCCAGAAAGCAATGCACAAATAAGAGTTCAAGGATGAGACTTCACTATGTATTTTGGAAACCTTAGCAATGGTGACAATGGTGGGATAGATGACATCTACACTGCAAGTATCTGCCGAGATACCATGATAAAGCTATCCCAACAAATGCTGTGGCAGAACTATAGGAAACAATATGACAAATGCAGTCTCTTTTTGACTATGTTTGCTCTATTTCTCATTCATATTAAATTTTTGTGCGGGATAAAAAAAGTGTGGTTATACCCTTTTTTTCCCTCACATAAAGTGTATATAAAATGGGAAAATAAAACGAATAGTACAAAAAAAATGCTTTTCCTAAAAAAAAAATTTTTAAAGGGGTCCTGCTGCGGCCCTGCGGTAGTATCCAATGGGGTACCATTTCTGAAAGATATCTTCAATGGAAAGGAAAAACATGGTTGAAGGTTTCAGTTTTGAAAAATATTTTCTGAAAAACATTACAATTTAAGTGCCCAGTTTGTACTACTTGATGGAGTTTATATATAGCAGGTTGGTCATTGGATCCATCATGGGCTTTATTAAACAACTTGTTATGGCTTTCCTCTTGCACTTTAAATTTCAGATGATTGAAACCCACCAAGTGGGCTATAGGTCTTTTTTCAATTTGGGTTCCCAAAAATGCTTTTAAAGCCTGTTTGTCAACCCTTTTTGGCGTGGAAACTTCGATTTGAAAAAAATCTACCTAGTAATTGGAGGATGCAAGGAAGTAGGTGAAAAAACAGTATCTATACTCTTACATAGCCTGGGGTAGCAACAGCTGGCCATACATTTCAAATGAATGGCCATCCAAATGACAGGTGGACAGGCTGGGTCCATCAAATTTAGAGCTACTGTTTATGAAAGTTATCTGCTTTGGATAATCCAAGTACAGGAGCCCTTTCTGTTTTTTTTTAAATTTCAGTGGGGCAAATCATTTGAAATCTCTAACCCCGAAAATTTGGGAAAATCAGTGTTTAACAATATGGCCAGGGGCAGCTCCAGCTGGTAATACATTTTAAATGAATAGCTATCAAAATCTTAGATCCATCAGAGCGGTGTCAGACAGGGGCGCCTAGTGTCCAACTCTGGAATTTCATTCTGGGGGACCACCAGTGGAGTTTATTCTGGGGGTCTACCATACAACTCCTGTGCATGCTTCTTATACTCTGTCTCCTGCTTTTTACCTCATTCTCTCTGCTTTTCTGCCTTTCCCAACTTCAAGTCTTCCATGCTCAGGGACCCATCGGGAGTTTCCCCTGTTCCACTGTGAACCAATGCGATACTGCATCAGAGCACTTTGCAACAACAACCCACTTTAAATAATGCAAGTCTGAAATGGGAGACCCTTCTCTGAGAAACTTCAAGTCGACAAACATGTGGAAGTCTACTGAGTGATCAGAAGAGGCATGTCGATGGGGAAAAAGTCAACAGTGATCCATTGTTATGGCAGGGGTAGCTCCAGGTGGTCATACTTTTCAATGTAATGGCTATCCGAATGATATATGAATAGGCTGGATCCATCAGAGTGAATGAAAAACTTTGAATAATGGAAGACCCAAATAGGAGATCTCTCTCTGTTAAACTTCCAGTTGACAACCATGTGAACGTCTACCTGAGAATCGGAAGACACAAAGGGATAGGGGAGAAGTCATTGGTGATTCACTGTTATGACCAGGGGTAGTTTCAGCTGGTCAAGATACATATCAAATAAATGGCCATTCAAATAATAGATAGCTTGCGTTCCTCAGAGGGAGAAGCACAGTTTGCAGAAGCTATCTGCTTTGGGTAATACTGTAGAAGGACAAAACAGGTGATCCTATTTTTGTCCTCAAAGAAATAAAAAAAATATCATAAAAGCCTATTCATCAACACAATGGCGACAACCAGTGAGACTGTGGTAACAATTTTCTGAAACTTTTTCATGTTTTTGAATGTCCTGAGTGCACACCCGACTGAGAAGGAAAAGCTGGATAACATGTGGTGAGTCAATGATAGTGTTCACATTGGTTCTTATCCAGCGGAAAAAAATGAAGAAGTTAACCGCGGGCGAAGGCAATGTAAGAACTGTCGAGGATTTAGAGGGGAAATGCTGTTTCCTGTTCAGAAAGTTTATGAATCAACTACAATATAAAACCTGTTCCTTTTCTATAGGTGCTGCATATTGGTCTGTTTTTCGAGATATTAACCCAAGTCTGTTGCGGCATGTTTCAGAGAAAAAACAGTGAATTGTGATTGAATCAAACAATTGTGTTTGCGTCTTGGCATTCTGGCTAGTGATTAACACTGTAGGCAGTCAGTATAATGAATGGAAGGAATTTGTTGGAAAATAGAGAATTGCAGGTATCGAAATGCTTATATTTCTGGGCATGCAGCCAGAAAGAGAAAAACACCTGGGCTTTCTGAAATTACCATATTCTCATCAAATCTCAAAAAGACCTGTCCTGTAGACTCATTCTGTACTGCACAGGCAGAAAAACATCATCTATTTCCACTAAACGCTGACATGGTATATGCTTACCGTACAGACCGACTGACGAATACAAATAGAATCAGTTTTACAGAGATTTATAGTATTTGGAATATTTTCTTGAACACATTTTTTATGGGAAATTGCTTGTAGGTCTGTCCTGGGAAAATAACTTTATTATATATATATATATATATATATATATATATATATATATATATATATATATATATGGTTGGTCGGCACAGGATATTTTAAATGAATGGAGATATTTTAAAATATATATATAATTATATAGGGGGGGGGGGTGGCACGGAGAGGCTTTAAAATAAAGGAGAATTTTGCAGCTCAGTGTGTTCTGTGATCTTTAATTGAAAAAGAATTGTTTTCTACCACTTTTTTTTTGCCCATCAGACCTATGCTAGCAGTCCCTGTGTTTTTCAGTTCTATTGCAATCACTGCGTGTCAGTGTTCCCAAAAAACGGGTTAATTTATCCCTATAACTTTTAAATAGTTTTACTGAAGTCCGTGTATCTCAGTTTGGCGCAAAGAGTCCAGTTGTGTGCATATTGTGTTCTACAAATTTCCTGGTAAACTACGCTAGTAGTCAGTGGTGCGAAGGCCGCCATATTAATCCATATAATATTTAAATACTCTTATTGGAGTCAGTGTTTCTGTTTGGCGCAAAGAGTTTAGTTGTACGAATATTGTGTTCTACAAATTTCCTAGTAAATTACGCTTGTAGTCAGTGGTGCGAAGGCTGCCATATTAATCCATATAACTTTTTAATACTTCCATTTCACTCAGTGTGTCTCAGTTTGGCTCTATTCGTGCATTTGTACGAAGGTTTGTTGAAAACTATCAATTGCTAGTCCTACTGGGCAGTTGTAAATCCCTGGGACTGAAGGAAGAACACTGTTGATTTTGTCTTACTGTTCTTCCACCAGACCGAATTTCACAGGTATTCGCTAGAAACAATTCTGTTTCTAATCCTAGTTGGCTGTTGGAAATTAGAGGGATTTAAGAATAGCTGTGATTTGCCGTCTTTCAATAAGAGACTGTCAAAAACTCTTCCATACCTTTTTAAATTTTTATATTTGTGAACATGGAGTGAACTGCAGGTGGTAAGCGAGCAAAGAGGGGTGTAGGACATGGAGGTAGAGATACGAAAGAAGGTGCTCTTTCCAGTGCTGGCGACAACATGCAAGCCAGCGGATCATCGGTTGCAGCACCGCCAGGCCTGTCATCGCTGGGTCAGGGCCCTGTGAATCTCAGTAACGAACAGCGTCGCCAATCTGTTCTTCAGTGGTTAATGCAACCTGCATCCAGTAGTCTTACCTCCTCGTCCTCCCAGTCACGGCCACTCCGGCCCTGCTAGCTGAACCTGCGTGATCCACGTTTGCAGCCTTACCTGCCTTGATCAGTAATTTCCTTAAACCCACTTGACAGTAGAATGCAGGATTTTCAGACAGGCCTCGTTGACCTACTGGGGACATCTGTTTCGTTTGCTTCACATTCTAATGTCACGGTGGAACAATGTCACCAGTAGAATGGCAAGTAGCTCTAGCAGCAGCAGTATTGGAAAACTAGTTGTTTTTAATATAGTTTATTTCTTATTGTGAAATTTTCTGCTGATGGTCCATAAGGGCACCTGTGCGGGTTTTTGGGTCATGCTGCGTTACAGGATATGGATAGTCAATGTCCATTTCACTAAAATACTGCTTCAAAGACTACTTTCTTCTGGCACTTTTTAATCTGTGGGTCATGCAGGTTTGAGGGTCATGCTGCGGTCCAGGTTGACATAAAGCAGACGTTTATCATGTCCAGAATGCCCACAGGCATCTCAACCAAAATGGTGGTTTAAAGACTCCTTTTCAGGCACTTTTTAATCTGTGGGTCAGGCAGGTTTGGGGCTCATGCTGTGGTACAGGACAGGCATAGTCAATGTCCAGTTCAACTAAAATGGTGGTTGAAAGACTCCTTTTTCCAGCACTTTTTAATCTGGGGGTCAGACAGGTTTAAGGGTCATGCTGCGTTCCAGGACAGGGATAGTCAATGTCCAGTTCAAGTAAAATGATGGTTCAAATAACACTGCCTTCTGGCACTTTTTAATTTGTGGGTCATGCAGGTTTAAGGGTCATGCTGTGGTACAGGACAGGGATAGTGAATAGTGTGTGACTTATTTTCTGTGACTCTTGTTGCCTAAGTGTGTTGCCTAAGATGTAGCACATATCCATTTGACTGTTGTGGATGTTAATTCCAGCTTCTCCAGGCTTGTTTGGGTGTAATAATGAAGGTGTTGTTTCTCTCCCATAGACTTTAATGGTCATTGGTGGTTATCGACTATCGGATATCGTCATGATAATTGCTGATATCGACTATCGAATCGATAATGATAGTTGACACAATCGCTCATCACTAATACTGTTATATAAGCATATTAGACTGGCACATGGTTATAGGGGCTTCTGTAGCAAATATACACCGTAACAAGGTATCTATTACTTGTTCTGCTGTTGAGTTTGTGGTCAGTAAAAAAAAGCAAAGTACAATTTCTTTTTTTAATAATTTGTGGTAGGAGGGCGTTATTGAGTTTGTAACCCTTGGGGATTTCCAAATGTTAGGGGGTATGTACACTAATGACACTAGAAGAATATCCATGCAATACAGTGGCAGCGGCGTACTGTGAGCTATAGTCAAGTACTGTTGATATTTTATAGTCTATACTAATACAGCTTTCAGCAACACACACTATTACATATTTCCCAGGGAAAAATTCTAGAGCTGGCAATGTTTTAAATATTCTACTGGAAAATAATTTACGTTTGATTTTAGATTATTATGTGCTTAAAGCAAAGCAGGGCATGGGAAGCTCATTTGTATTTTCCATTTATTACATATTACAGCAGATTTTATCACATTGCTTTGTTTTCTTTTATTATTAGTTTAACTATTTTCTGTCTCTAGATACATTTTTCATTCTGTCACTAGATTCCGGGTTATAATTAAGAAACAAAACACGCTCATGAGCAGATGATAATTGTTTGGGGAAGTCTAATACAAAAAAAAATCTTTGCCTTTTACATTAGTGAAATAAAGAAAAACCCCAATACTATATAATCATTGCTTAACTGCAACGACAGTAATGAATGCCATGTACAGAGGGTTATAGGTAATGACCTGTGGTATATACAGTAAGTCTCTGTTCCTAATGTCATATTTACCAACATTTGATTCTCAAATCTCAGAGCACTTTAAGGCCCAACTGTTCTCCACTGATTACTCCCCTGAGTTGCCCTTTTTAACACAAATAGCAGGTTTAGATAGATGGAGAGGTAAGTAGATAGATAGATAGATAGATAGATAGATAGATAGATAGATAGATAAATACATAGATATGGGATAGATAGAAAGATAGATAACATAATATTGGTAGATAGATAGATAGATAGATAGATAGATAGATAGATATGAGATGGATAAATAGATATGAGATGGACAGATAAAGATGACATAGCTAGATAAATATGAAATTGATAGATATGAGATGGAAAGATAAATAGAGATGACAGATAGATAGATAGATGGATGACATATGTTAAATAGATGGATAGATAGATATAAGACAGTTAGAAAGATAGATAATGCATTTATGTATATCCATAGATACAAAACTGGTAGTTAGATGAATAATGTATATATCAGATAAATAGATATGAAATAGATAGTTTAACACAGATAGCTATGAGAAATATAAATTAGATAGAAATATAGGAAGATAGGAGATAAATAGATAGATATGAGACGGACATCGAGATAGAGATGACATAGCTAGATATTATGAGATAGATATAAGATGAAGAGATAGATAAATAGAGTTTGAAAGACAGATGGATGGGAAGGATAGTTTAATAAATTTTATATATATATATATATTAAAATATATTTTATTATATATACTATAGATATATTTTAGATAGATAGATAAAATAGATAAATAAAAAACAGATAAATAAGTAGAAAGATAAATAATGCATACATGAAAAATCCTTAGATAAAAACTGGTAGATAAAAATGAATAATTAAAATATAAATAAATAGACATAAAACAACCCTTGACATAGCAAAAATATAGATCAATAGAAAAGGGAGAAAACCCCGGCCCAGGTTGATGGTAGTTTGATAATGGATAGATAATAGATGGGATAGATAGATAATAGATAGATAGAATAGAAAGATGGACAGACAGACAGACAATGATAGATAGTTTGGGATAGATAGATAGTTTAGATAGAAAGATACCAGAAGACAACAGAATTAGACAGAAAAACAGACTGAACCAGTTTGTCGTGGATGCTCGTGCCCCGGAAAGATAAGGATTTGAGATAGATAGATAGAGAGTACCTGAGTTCACAGTTGTGCCCGTGCACTGCATGTGTACATGTGTTTTTTTCCTTTTTAAAATTTTTTTTATTCCCAAAAATTTAGGGGATGTATTTAATATAACAGCAACATTATCAGCAACTACAATTTCCTCCTCATAAATCGTCAAACCGGAGCGGGTTTCCCCTTGACCCCTGGCCCCCCCAATAAGTCATTTTCATTTTTTTGCTGCTTTTCCCAAGAATTTGAAAGGGTTTGGTATAGAAAAGAATAAAAAGGGTTTTTTAGGACTTCTAATCCAAAGAGCCCATTGCATAAATAAAACAAGATTTATTAAATGCACCCTGTGGGTAAAAAATAGCATTAAAGTGAGCGGACGGGAAAAATTGAGGGTTTTTTTTTGGATAAATTTTAAAAATCTTAAAATGTTTAACTTTCCCTTTTCGATTAATCAATGTTAATTAATGAATGCCCGGGTAAGGACCCCCAAAACCCAAAATTTGTGAAACATTAAAAAAAAGGGCTTCCTTCCTCATTTCCCCCTCGAAGGCAAAAGAATTGTTTATAACCCTGAGGTGGGAAAACCCGGGATCCCCATGAATTCCCCCCCATAATTTAGCACAATGCAGTGGCTTTCTTGGAAGTAGCATATTGCCTTAATTTTTTGGGCAAAACCCCAGAACAAAAAGTTTTTTTGGGAGGGGTTTTACCCCCTTGTCAATATCCTCTTTAAGCCCAATTTTAGCTCAAGATTTAAACTGGTTTAACAAAAAAGGGAAATGTTTGAGTTGTGAAAAACTCCCCCCAAATTATTTTTTATTTGCAGTTCCAAATATAGTCAAGCAGATTTGCTCGGCTGTATTCAGACCTGCCATAGAAAAGAATGACAAGAACTGCACAAGCATGGTCATCTTCCCGTTTGTTGAGGCCGACCCGTATTGAGCTACAAGCCGGCCTCAAAAAGTGATTTTGCCAAGTATGTAGGTAGAGTTAAAACATATGGAAGAGCAGAAATTCATCAGTTTCCTGCCGTTAAAATTTGGGAAATTGCCTCTTGATCATTTTTGGTTTTGGGGAAAGGGACCCCTTACTAGGGGGCTTTTCTTTTCGGTTTTAACCCCAAAAATTTTTACAAAACATATAATCTTATATATCACCGAGCTCGCTTTCCTCCATTTTATAAAACCCCATACATCACAGTTATTTTTCTCCTATAATTTTAAAAACCCCCATGTATCGAGCTAGCTTCTCTCCCTCTAAATATAAAAGTATAAAAACACAGAGCCTTTGCTTTTTCCTTATATATAAAAACCCCACTTTCACAGACTCCGCTCCCCCCCTATATATATTAGCCAATATCAACTAGCTCAGCCCTCTCCCTATCATAAAAACCCCATATATCAAAGGGGTCAGCTTTCCTCCCTCCCTTATAACCCCATATATCACAAAACCAACCCGCCCTTTTCTCCTCCCATCCCCCTTAAAAAAAAAAATTTTATCACAGAGCTCAGCTTTTTCTCCTCTATATTTAACCCCCCATAATTTTAACAGAGCTCAGGGTTCTTTTCTATCAATTTTAAAACCCCATATGTCACGAGGGTTTACTTTTTCCTTATCATTTTAAACCCCAAAATTCACAGACTCAGTTTTCCCTTTTATCATTTAACCCCATATATCAAAAGAAGCTCAGCTTCTGCCTCTAAACATATAACCCTATATGTCACAGAGCTCAGGTTTCTTCCTTATCATATAAACCCTTTTTATCAAAAGGCCCCCGCCCCCCTCTCCTCCAAACATATAACCCCCAAAATCCCAGAGTTCAGATCCTCTCCCCTATCATATAACCCTATATTTAAAACCCCCCCCAGGTTCCCGCTCCTCTCCTCTATCATATAACCCCCCTAAAATCACAGAGGCCCCCGCTTCTCCCCCTCATCATTTTAACTTTATATATTGCAGGCCCCCTCTTCTCCTCTATCACATAAAACCCCATATATCACAGAGCTCAGCTTCTTTTCCCCCTACATATAAATTTATATATTTCAGGGGCTCAAACTCCCCCCCTCCATCATAAAACCCCATATATCACAGAGCTCAGCCCCTCTCCTCAAACATTTCACCCAAAAATACAGGCCCCACTTTCTGTTTTTCATTTAACTCCATATAATTTAATGTTTTCCAAACCAAATTTTGGATATCCCCCCTTGGGAAGGGGTTTCCCTCAAACTCCCCAGGTCCATATCGCTACAGCCTTTTGATCTCTCCTTAAAGGGGTGGCCCGCGCTGGTTTCAAGCTACAGACCTGTTTTAACTTCCGATAGGCCTTCAGCGCTGGGTTGCTATAGCTAAAAGACCTGGCTTCTACTACAGCCCATAATTTTAGTAAACCACACCCCTGAAATTTAAATTGAAACCCGAAAACCGGACGAGGTCAATAATCAATGTAGTGAGACAAACCCCCTTTTTAAATATAAAAAAGGAAATCATTTCTGGAGGTGGGTAAACTATCCGTGAAAAGAGAAGAGGTGGGGGCGAAGGGGGACTTGCCCCTCGGGGGCTGGTGGTGGGCAACCCGTTTTGGCCCCCAAATGGGTGCTGTTTTGGGTTATTTCCCTTTTTGTGAGCGTAAATATAAAAATTAAAATTTTCAGCAAAAGGGATATTTGTGTCCGTTTCTTTATGTCATGGTGGGAGGACGTGGTTGTTTTCTGCGGTTAAGAATGTGTCTCTGCAGTCGGAGCAGGGGGGCCCCGGGGGGGGGGGAGAGCGCCTGACGTGGCTTTTGAGGGGTAGTGGTATACTTTAGGTGACACTACACAGTTCAATAACTGCGTGGTTTTATTTCCCCCAATAAAAAAAACCTTTTTTTGGAAGGTTTTCGAGAAAGCCTCGAATGAGAGGCCTGTGCACTCCCTGAGTCCCTAAAAAAACGATGAAGGAAGACAAAGACATGAAACACCTTATGGCAGCGGCTGAGCTTGTATGTACTTTGCTTGGGATGACTGATTTTATTATAACAACGATCCATCTTGGGCTGTATTTCGGTGGAGATGTCTTGGAAGTGTTGCAGTTTTCAGGGTAATTAATCCCTTCCTCGACCCAAGATTGATGAGAAAAGAAGGGTTTAAAATTTGTTTTTTCGGGCCCCGGATAGACTTTTTCAAATCATTTCCCAGGGTTTCCCATTAATAGGTGCTGATGGAAGCAGGCAGCCAAATAGCTCTGCTGTCTTCAGTTTTTAACTTGTCCCAAAGCTTTATTGAGGATAAATCTTCCATATACAGTGAAATCTGGAGCCCATTCAAAGCCCTGCACACTTAAAACAACCACGGGGTGTGGAATTTACCATGTGTTTTTTAGCTTCCCGAAAAGTAATTTTGAAAAAAAAATTTTTCTCATATTGTAAATATCAAATTTTGAAGGGGTCTTGATGGAAAGCCGTGTGGCTTTTGGGCGACAAGAACCTTTTGAATATTTCCTTTTTGGCCTGACCCCCAAGGAACTATTAAGGGAAAAAGGCTGATGTCCCGGGGATGCTAAGCATTGTTATGACACCAGTTATTTATGACCCATTCAATGGCGGGAAGGCTGGATCATCACTGTGAAGTATCTAGTGTCAAAGCAATAAAGGTTACTACAATTCTCTGATTTCTTGAAAAAAAAAATTTTTAAACTTTCATTGGAAGTCTAGGAAGCTTGCTATTGACCATGTCCTGTCGGCAAGACGGAATCAAAACTTCTTTGGTAACAGCACCATCTTTCTAAAGGCCATCTTATTGTGCCAGTCATGGTCCAAAGGGGGCCTTTCACACGGTTTTTTTGGCGCGGATTGGGCCGTCCGCCAACCGTCGAAAAGTAATTAGGGTAATTCCGGTCTCTAAGAACAGTGGATTCCGTCGCTCCTCACCCTTGGGCAAAATCGCCGGGGGGGGGGGAAAAAAGGACATGACATTATCCTTTACGGGGAAATCCCTAAAAAAGCATTTATGCTACCATCATAATGAAAAAACTTTGAGTTTCCCGGGTTCCCCCTATTTTGTAAAGATTTTTAAAGTCCCCCGACTTTCAACGTGATCCAATAGGGCAGTCTAGCTATCTTTTACCTCTAAAAAGAGCCTCCAGGCCTCTCAGGGGTAACAGCCTCCTTTACCAAGGAAAAAAATAAAAAACCCCCTACCTGCGGGCTCATTCTTATGAACCCTGTGAGAGTGGGGGGGTGCAAAAAGCCAAAATGGAGGCCCCCTTTTCCCTCCCCATAAGGTTTAAAACAATATACACCAATAAAAACGTAGGTTCTCACAAAAAACATTTCAATTTTTGATCAAAAGAAGGTTTAAAAAAGGACCCTGCAGGTTTTGGGGTTTTTTTTTTTTTTTTTCTTGGGTAAAAGGGGGGTCTGTTGACCCAGTGAGAGGCCTGGAGGCTTATGAAGGGGAAAGATGCATAGGACTCCCATTTGAGACACTTGAAAGTCTGGGCAGCTTAAACATCTTTTGATCAAAATATGTGAACCAGAATCTAAATTTTTTTCATGCACTTATCCAGGCGCAAACGCCCCGGGGGGAAAAAGGAAAGTCTAGGGGGCGGGGGGCCCGCGCCCCCCCCCCTTATTCAACCCGGAATTGCGACCAATCCGGCTCGCAATTTCCGGCTTAAAAAAGCCGGTGAACCGGGGGTAAAGGCCCCAAAGGGAAGTGACAAGCTTTGCTGACAGAATCGGGGGAGTGCTGTGTACGCCACAATTGTCTGGAATGATGTGCGGGGGGTTTTATGGGAGTTTCTAGAGTGTCCTGGGGGTCCCAATCCATTCTGGATGTGCAGAAGAAACACTGACTTTGCTATCAAACTCTTGGGACATTTAAAGGGGTATTCTCATCTCGTTTTATTAGCTTTAAACATAAAGGCAAAAGAAAAAAAGGACTATTCCAAATAATTGTGTTATGTTTTTGTTTCCTTTAAGGGGTTTTTTCATAATTTTTAAATGGGTTTTTTTTAAGAAAAAGGGGACGTGAAAACAGAAACTTTGAAATTTGGAGTATTTCCAAAAGCTTCTTGTTTCACAGTTCCTTATTTTGTTTGTGTAAACACTTTCCCAGTGGGTCGGTTCCCAAACCTCCTTTCTTTATTGGCTGCCGCCCACAAATTTATTTTCTGTCGGCCCCCGTGTATTCACGGGAGCGCACTTTCCGCCTTTCACTCAGAATAAGAGGCCGGAAACCCCATTTACTCGGAACAGCAGGAATCCTTTGACACTGGCTGTTTTCTAAATCAAAAACGCAGAATTGTCCCCTGGGTGCCAATGCTCCCCGTTAAACAAGAAGGGGATGGATCTTTGCTCTTATGATTTTCACGAAGATGGATTCAACTAAAAAAACCCCATGTAAAGGGGAGAAGAGATCTGCTCTGAGTTCATAGAAACGCTAGACTGAATGCAGGCCTGTGGTATGAAACAAAGCTTTAAAAAATAAGACTGATAGGAAAGGAAACACAGGGACATGTGACTCGACAGAGGGGGGGAGCCACCCTTTTCAGGAGCGAGCATAAACAGGGAAAAGGTGGGATGATGTCACCCCCCTTCATTAAAGAAACCCCAGCGGGGGAGGGAAGAAATGTTGCTGGATTGAAGAGCTGAGAAACTAAAAGAAAATGAAACAACAAAACCTAAGTGAAAAATCCCTTTAAAGAGAACTTCACAAGTTTTTGCCCCCTGGCTGAGGACGCGCGGTTAACCCCTGTTTCAGCCGGGGGCCCTTTTCAGGCTGATTTTTCGTAAGTGCTAAATCGTTTTCCAGAAAAAAGTAAAAAGTAATTTTAAAACCCCCCCCACCCGAGGCTTGGCCCCCCCCACCCAATGATAAACCAAATTTCTTTGAATAGTTAGAAAGTGAATAACTGTCAGTAGTCCCCCCCCAAAAGGCAGTTATTCTCACTTTCTACCTTTAACAAAACAGTTAATAGTTTTATTTTTGTTTTTTAATTTTTTTGAGGTGGGGGCCACCGGTGGGGGGGGGTTAAATTACTTTTTGACTCTTTTCTGGGTGAAAACTGAGGTTTGGCACTAAATACTCAAAACTCCACTCTTAAGAATAAGGGGGCCAGCGCTGGGAACCAGGTCTGCCTAGCTTTTCTGTCCTCAGAAAGGGGGAAAAAAAAAAATTTTACAGGTTCTTGTTTTTTTTAGAGCTTTTTTTATCTCCTCCCTTTTTTAAAAAAAGGGCTTTTTTAATTCCCTTTCAACCTCCCCCTGCCAAGAACACGGGGGAAAAGGTTTGACATCTTTTCCGCTTTTTTCTTATCAGCAGCTCGGGGGGCTTGTTTTTTTTTTACTAAAAAGTTTTAAAACCCTTTTTAGAGCTTTGTAGCCTTTGCCCTGTTTGTTTAGACCCCTTGTTTCCCCGGGTCCCCTAACAGCCCTCAGTTTGAATTAGCAGGGGCTGTTAGGGTTCCACTCCCTGTGGGAACCCACAAGCTAACCAAAAAGGGGGACCCTTTAAATTTGGGGCCTTTAAAAAAGAAAGGCCCTTTTGGAAAAACAGCAGGGGTGAGAGCCCCCCCTTTTAACCCCCACCGGGCTAAAAGTTAAAAATTGTTGGGCTCTCTCGAAAAATTTTTTTTTCCCCCTTTAAATTTGAAAAAATTTCATCAATATTCTGATTTTTTGACACCTTATTAATCATTTTTAAAACATTTTAAATTTCCCAGGGGTAAAGACCCCCATTGTGGGGGTAGGTGGTGTGGGCCCCTTTTAGCACTCCTGTTAAAATCTCTGGGGGTCTTTACCGTAGGGCCACATGTATGAAAACTGCCCCAGGTTTTAAAAAATTTACCCTTTTTTGCCCCTAGCAAAACCCAAAAGAGGGCCCGTCTCCAAAATTTTTCCAGAGCAAAATCTGAAATGAATTAGGCGCTTGTTGGTTTTTATGGGGTTCCAAAGTGAAATTTTAAAACCTTTTTCGTTTTCCCAAATGTGGCCCTTAGGGGGGCTTTATAAAACCCTGGGTTTTTTAATTTTTTTTAACAACCATATGCCCCAAAAAAAAGCTTTAAAAGTCAAACATTATCCCCGTTTTCAAACCCTTTCTCCCGCAAAGCACCAAAGAATTGCATCTTCTCATTCCCAAACTATTCAAAGATTTAAGTAATCATTGCCCAAAAACCAGCCATGTACACCCCCTGTGCCCGGTTTAATTTTTATTGATTTTATAAATTAAAATTTTAAACTGCAGGGGAAACCCCAAAGAAAAGATTTTTATTATCCCTATTTAAATTTTTTGGGACTTTTAAAATTTTTACATGAACCTCCCAACAATTGGTTGTTGGAGAATTGTTAAGGTGCAATGAGGGGAAAAAATCAAAATTTTTATTCCCAAAATCTTCAACAAGCACTTTATTTAAAAATGTATATTTAATTTCTTTCAACTCCCCCCACCCCCACCCCAAACCCCCAAAATTTTTGGGGGATTTACTAAAAAACTTTTAAAAAATAAAAAAAAAAAATTGGGGGAAAGAGGTTAAAAAGGGTTTTGTCCAATTTTTTTTTTTTTTTTTTTTTTTTTTGTATTAGGTTCGCAGGGGCTGAAAGGGTTTTTTATTTTTATTGAGGTTTTTGTTTACTTGGTTTTAAAAAGCTTTTTTTTTGCTTTAGGGTATTTTCACCTGCATTTTTGGGGGGGAAATAATTGCAATACGCAAAAAATGGCCGCAAAATTTTATTCATAGTCTATATATTCCCTCCTTTTCCTTGCTTATTATGCCCCTGGGAAAGAAGGGAAGGAAAGTGGAGGCGTGGGAGCCCTCTATTTGCCTGCAGACGTATGTAAAAATTTCCCTTATGTGTAGGGCCCATATTGTGCGATCTTTGGAACATCATCTCTTACTGCTGCATATATTATAGAGCTTATTTAGTCTTCAGAAAAGAATAGCCTGCCTGAGGAGCTGGTCACAGCAGGAACGTTGAGGGGTTTTAAAAAAAGTTTTTGATAACCTCTTACTTGAAATAAATATTCAAACATTGTAGCCATATAAATACTGTCCCGTTGATGGGAATTTTTGGGTCTGAAAAAAAATTTTCCTTTAGGGGTGATTTTGGGCCCTTTCCTTATGGGTTCCAAAAATCTTTATCGTAGGGGGAAAAAATATGTTTTAAAAAACTCCTATCACCTCCTTTTTTCCACATCTTTTCCCCCCTTGGGGGAACTTATGGGGGGCATATGTTTTTTTCAACCCTACTAACTACTGATTAATATGTTAGAAGGGCCCGGCCGTCTGTTAACTAAAGCCATGTGCGCGTCAGGCTGCCTAAAACATTAAAAAAAATTAATTTTAAAAACCACACCCTTAAAAAAATCAAAAATAATAACACATTTAGCTCTATAAAATAAAATAAAAAAAAAAAAAAAGAAAACCGGGGCAAACCCCCTTTAAGGTGAGGTGTATCATGATAAGTGTCACCTCACCTTGGGTCCAAGCTAATTTTACTGGGGGAGGCCATGTCTAAGCAGATGAATGGCCATACAAGTAGGACATGGATGGTTGGGTGTGCCAGAACAGCTTTCTGTTCTTATTCAATATAGGACGGGGATCCTCCTATGATTTTCAAGGACTCTAACAGGGGTTGTCTACATTAGGCAACCACTTTAAACACACCTCAAAGGAGTTAATGCAGAAAATTCAAGAAAGTGAAAAGATGAATCAAATTGTGAGGCAATAAAGTGTGCTTATTCCTAACAGGCTGTAGTAAATAGTATAATATAGTCGAAAATTAATGCACATTAGTGTTACGCATTGGATTCAGATAACAGTCAAATTCAATCAGAATCTGAGTGCTTCGGTTTGTGCTGGTCTAAACCAATTTTTGCCAATATTTACCCAAAAAAATCAACCATAAAGTTAATTTTAATCCTAAATTGGGCATAGTTTTTTTTTATAGGATTTGAAAGAGTTTACAAAATTTTTTTTTGGGTCTTCCATCCTGCGGTGCGTAGCACAAAGTTACTGTTTTTATTCATTCTGATCCAACCTCACATAGATAACTGTAATATAGCATAGGACTAGAAGTGGCATCAGATGGAAGTAACATCAGAAAATGTGGGGACCCGAAGTCGGGGAATGGGAAAATTAAAACCTCAAAACCCGTAAAAAGAAAATTTGGGTTTACGTAAAGACTAGACAAGGGCGACAGTCCAACTCGCCAACGCCGGGTTTTTTGGTTTTTTTGAAAACCCGCCCATTTTTCTTTTGTAAAGAACTGCCCCAACAAAAAAAATAGCGCATTAAAACGCGACACCACTTTGAAAGCATAAATATGGTGTCTGTGCGCCCCCGTACACAAGCACTTTGAAGCGCATTACATATTCTACAATGTTTGTTTTCCCTGCAAGTTGCCCAAGCGCCTTTTTTGACCGAAAACCCTTTGCTCCAAAGCGCCTTTTTAGGCCTTTAAGTTTTTTATGCAAGGTATACCTCGGCAGTTTTTTTGAAAGTTTCGGGCTTTCAGGCGCACTTTACATTTAAATGGCCCAAAACTGGGAGGTACCCTTTTTTGGAAGTGCCCTAAGTTTTGGGTTAGGTTTAAAGTGAAAATCTTTTAACCCTAACCGCAATGTAGTGTTAGGGTTATAGTTACAGTCAGGACTAGGGCTTGGTTTAGGGTTAGGGTCAGAGTAAAAAGATTCAGTTTTGGGATGTCCTGATTCTGAATGTCCTGAATCTGAATCTGAGTTTGGTCTAACTGTTGTCAAACTAATCAGGGACACAGTCCAGTAACTCTAATGCACATGATATGAATATGTGAAATTAAAGAACCTAAAGCGTACAAATTCTTATCCTAATAAATTCTTAATTTTTCCCTTTTTTTTTTTTTACTTTAAATCATAAACGCTAACATTTTTAATACGAAATTTTTTTTCCCGAAATAGTAGCAGATGATGGATAAAATTTAGCATTTAATGAAAACAGAAGGAATACAACCCTTTGTATACTGTACTGTAAGTACAGTATATTGGAAAATGGCTATGTAGCCCTATGTCTTTGATTGTCTTTTTGTTTTCCTATATAGAGTCATTATACCCCCTAGTGGACCATTATGGATCACAGCTTTGATTCCACTCTCATAATAGATGTAATTTCCTCCCATAGACAAAAACCCCCCGCCCCCCCCCAAAAAAAAAAAACAACAACAAAAAAAACAGCCGAACTGACCGCAGATTTAGACTACCGATTTCTTTTTATATAACTGGAAATATAGGAAGAATAAAAAAAATGTAAGTCTGGAGTCAAAATAGCAGCATATCGTTATATTCTGGAGGTCTTAAGTTTGCCCCAAGGTTTAAAGGAGGCTTTGATCTCTATTGAAGCTGTAATAATATTATGTTCTAGAGGTAATCACTCTGTAATGATAAAGTTATAAGTAGCAATTGCCCAGATAAGCAGCTTAACGACTAATTGACCGGGTGTTGGAAAAACGTACACAAGAACATTGAGCTTTAATGTGCATGACTGACACTTTGCAATAACCTTTAAATCACTACCCAATCACCTAACAATGCACTGTTTAATGACCTTATCTGTTATCCCTACAAAAGTTCTACGTCGCTAAGGGGAAGCCAAGGTTAGCCAAACATGGCAGCATTCAACAAAATTCCGCTTTCCTGTATATCTAGAAGTGAATAGTGTTTGGGTCATGCATGTATTTGCACTGTTGATGGTTCGCAGATATTCCCTCTTAGATCGTGTACCTTAGCAGGAAGCTGAGATTGATAGAAAAGAAGCAAACGTATGGAGGTTAATCTAAGTTAGATAATGGCAGTGAGCGTGCTTGCTTTGTCTCTTATTTGCAGGTCAAGCTCTTACAATACACTGCTAGAAATTTACAGTGTTCACAATTTTTCATTCTCATAGTAAAACCCCAAGAGTGATCAGGACCGGAGGAGGAGGAGCATGACACAGAGGGGCACAATTGTCAAGGCAGTTGCGCCAGAATTCCGGCACAATTTGCGCCAAAAATAATGGAGTACAAGCTTTATACCAAATTTACAATTTTTTACTGTTTTAGACAGTTTCTAGACACGTCCAGCAAAAGGGCGTGATCTTGGTAATGGGGAGTGACTTCGTGGGCCATGCATGCGCATGCGGCAACATTTGGGCGCATGTTAGTGGCACAAAGTAGGCCAACTGAAAGATGGTGTATTAAGTTTAGAATAGACTGTTTTTAAACCTGTCGCCAGATTGATCAACCACTATGATAAATTGGACAAATTGTAATGAGCGTCTAGTTCCATGGGGTTCTTACACTGCGGCCCTACAGGCTGTTGGATAAACTACATCTCCCATCTTGCCAACTGTTACAGATTATATATTTATATATAGATATATATTTATATAGTATATATATATATATAATACTATTATTCCACTCACCGGGCCACTTTATTAAGGTACACCATGCTTAGTTAACGGGTTGGGACACCTTTTGCCTTCAGAATGCCTCAATTCTTGTGGCATAGGATTCCAACAAGGTGTTGAAACGATGCTTCAATTGGTACAAGGGGCCCAAGAGTGGCCAAAGAAATATTCTCCCCACACCATGAAACCACCTCCCCCAGACCTGAAAACCGTTGATACTAGGCAGGACGGGATCCATGCTTTCATGTTGTTGCCGCCAATTCTGGACCCTTCCATCCGAATGTCGCAGAAGACAATTGAGACTCATACAGACCAGGCAACGATTTCCAACTCCTTCTACTGGTCCAATTTCGTATGAGCTTGGGCAAATTGGGCCTCAGTTCCTCGTTCTTAGCTTGTAAGGAGTGGCTCACGGTAGTGGTCTTCTGCTGCTGTAGATCCCATCTTGCCTCTAAGTTCGGGGCCCCCCCCCCCCCCATATGTGCGTTCAGAGATGCTCTACTGCCTACCTTGGTTGTTAATCGGGGTGGCTATCTTGAGTCACTGTTTGGACCTTTCTATCAGCTCGAACCGAGTCTGCCCTTTTCTTCTTTGACTCTGGCATCAACAAGCATTTCCGCCCACAGAGTCTGCCTCTCACTGGATCGTTTTTCTTTTTCGGACCATTCTCTGTAAACCCTAGTGATGGTTGTGCGTGGTTTGAAAATCCCAGGTGCCAGCAGTTTATGAAATACTAAGACCAGCCCTTTCTGGCACACAACAACCATGCACGTTAAGGCACTCAAATTCACCTTTTTCCCATACTGATGCTCCGGTTTGATACTCAGGTAGATTGTCTTGGACCCATGGTCTACATGCCTAAATGCATGAGTTGCCGCCATGTGATTGGCTGATTAGAAATTAAGTGGTTAACGGAGCAGTTGGGACAGGGTGTTTGTACCTAATAAAGTGGCCGGTGTGTGTATATATATATACATATATAGATATATATATATGCATGATGGGAGTTGTAGTTTCCCAACAGCTGGAGGGCCGCAGTTTGAGACCCCTGTCTAGTCTAAGTTTGGACTATCTAAGAGTTAGACACTATTGATAAATCTCCCCCATTGTTTCTTTCTATGCCGTTTTTATGCACCACCCACTCAGACTATGTATCAGATATAATACATTGTGGGCCTTATGTGTAAAACCTATTTAGAAGTAAGACTGTTTCTGTTGCCCATAGCCACCAGTCAGAGCTCAGCTTTCATTTCATATACCGCTCTGGGAAAATGGGAAACATCTTGAATGAGGGGTAAATATGATCCCCCACCACACATTTAGGTGGTTTAGGAATTAGTAGCACTCCTGTAATATCTCTGGGGGTCTAAAGTGGCTTACATTTAGTGTCTTATATAACATATAATGAGCTAAGAACTCAATCATCATCCATGTTTTGTACTGTCACAGATGATTTAGACCCACAAGACAGCCTGAACAAGAAGCAAGAGCCTGAAGCTAGCTGTGATGTGCGGGCTCTGTGAAACAGAAAGGTGAGAATATTCTTGGTTATCCGGGAGTTTAAAGATTTCATAGAACACTATAAACAGCATTTAAATTGAAAAGATATTCCACTACCTTCATGTGTTTCTTTTTTGTATGATTTTGCCAACTAATTCATCTATCATAGGGATCTGCTGTGTTGCTGTGAATCTTACCTGCTTGTAGTGTGGAGTCGTTGTTCTCCAGCAATCTTTCCTTACAATATAAAAACTCCCAGATGAACAGTGCAGTTGTCATCTTGGACTTGCCTTAATGTTATTACTGCTAGGGTCTATGTGCTGACATTAGTGTGTTATCCACCACTAGCTCTGTACTTGCAAATATCTTCATGATTGCACCTCTGTTCTGGGACTCATGAATCACTATATAAACAGTTTATAGAGGTGTCAGAATGCAACTCAACCCCCCAATTTTGTACTACAGTCTGTTGACAGGACTCATAGATAGAAAAAATTTTCGGCTGTAATTAATTTCATCCAGCTTCCTGTCACTGTCTAACTAAAAAGGCTTGTCAGAAAGTGAATGCCCTCACTTTTGTGAGGGCATATCATTCTCTGCTAATGTCACTCCCACTGAAGGGGGGTATTCCTGAGCTGACACTAGCCTCAGCACACCCACTAAATGATGACAGAACGTTCATTGAGGCAGCAGCAAATCCATGTGATCAAAGAACATCACATGCTTTGCAGGAGATAGGTGGAAAGGGAGGACATTTGCCTGGTTCGGCAAAGCAGAAAATAATAAATAAATAAATAAATAAATAATAGCAGAATGGACAAATATTTTTTAATAATGTTGTATTGGAAATAAGTTTTTTTAATCACTTATTGAAGCCCTATAACAATTGCTAAATGATTGTCCCGAAGAAATCTCCTGGTGTGTTTAGTATCCTATTGCCGAGCTGGATATACTAAAAACCGAATCAAAGTTTGCTGAGTAAATAGTGAATTTACAGTGGTTGGAGAATGGTGCCAATTTTCTTAAATTTTTTCTCTTTTTGGGTAGGAGCTGAGATCTTTCTATATAACCTCAATATTTTACTGAAGTTCAAAGAATTAATCATATCACTTTCCGTATGGGAACTGTACCCCTATTGGAAGCAGAAATCGGCTGGTATTATGGGATTACACAACCTCATGGACTTCTGTTGCGCTGCACAATTGCTCAGTTTTTCAAGCACTACATTTACTGTATGTTTTCTTTCTTTTAACAAGATTGACAAAGTCAAGGCAGGTTCATCGCTCATTGAGCACCTCCTGCCAGCTCTTCCCTGGTGGACTAGTTCCTTCTTGTTGCAAGCAAAGGTTTTGTTTTCTGCTGCTCTACCTGAACATTCCCCTTATGATTTTGGCTTAATTCTTTTATTCTCTTTGATGGCCAGCTCAAACCTTGCTAAAAGTGCTGCAAAATATGTAAGATCCTTGTGTGACCCTCCACGAGCAGCTGCTAACTCTTTTATAGAAGGGATTTTTTTCTTTCCATCTATTCTATTGATAAAGCCGGGTTTGTTTAAAAGGCTCTGTTCATCCATCAAGATTTTAATCTACATTCTGAACAGCATTCCATTGACGACGGCTACGTGAGCTTCATATATGATACGCCACAAGGCAATATTATACATAAACGTAGAACTGTTTTCTTTGTTGTGCCACTGTCATTTCACTTTATTAACTCATCAGAAAGATCGCTGCCAAGGTTTTGACAAAACATTATACTTCGTTCAGGGTCCGTTATAAGATTAGATAATCTGTTATATATTGCAAAAGGGAGATGCCTCATTAGTCCTCGTGGATGTCTTTAGCTCCTGGTAAGGTTAACACAGATATTTGTATTCTATTCAGCACAAGCCGATCTTGAAAAATGTGAAGAATTAAAACCCAAAGAGGGTAATTTATTTACTTGTGTAAATAATTGAAAGTATTCCTCGTTATAAATTTGGCGGGTCTTTTGATACCGCACCAGCATTGAGCAGTGGTTAATTTGCCCAAATTTAAGTTACCATTACCTATGGAAAATCAGTTTGTCTGAAGAGTCCCAGAACGCCCCAAATCTTTGGTGCATTAAAAAGTGTAGCACCAAAGTTTGGAATGTGTCTGGTCATACCTCTATAGAACAGGTCTACTACTGCTTTTTGATGCCAGATAACTGGCGCAGCCCCATTCAAACATGTCGCCCTTAGTGTAGTATTTGTCAGAATATATGAAAGTGTCTCACGGCCCTTTATAAATGTGTTCCATTGTGAGACACCTTTATGTGCCAAAAGTGTTGAATGCACCAACAATTTATCCTCACTGCCAATATGAATTGGTATGGGACCGGGGTAACAACCTTTTATCATTAACACATTTAAATGTGGCGCATTGTATGAATTAAAAAGCGTCGGGTCTGTCGCAGCATGCATCAGGTTTTGGCATAGGACAGTTCATACATCTGTCGGACAGGAGGTATGACATGTCACCCTAAAAGCATACCTGTCAGGTGACTTTTCAGAATAAGCTGTCATGTGTATACAGTACATAATGGATAGCACTATTTTTGGTCAATTATATGACTTGTATTCTGTATTTCTCAGCATGTTTCCACTTCTCTAACTGTGCATTTTTCCTGAGCTCAGCACCAGAGTAGGTGGAGACTAGCTGCTATGATGTCTCCTATATACAGTACACTGCAAAGATGAGATTGTCCCTCTACTGGGGTGTCATACTCAAATACAAAGTGGGCCAAAATAAAAAACGAGCTCACAGGTCAACCCTGATGTTACTAAAAAAAAGTATACAATTGATAAAGATTTTTCTTCTCAACAGATATAATGATGACTAAATATAAAAAAAAAAAAAACCATTTACATAAGGGAACATACTTAGGTTGTGCTTAGATTGAATCTGGTAAAAGCAAAGCTTATTAAAGGGATTTCTGTTCTCACTGCAAAAGATTGCTTTTTTTCTTAAAGATTTGCAAATAAACATGTCACTTTGCAATATAATGTCCTACCGTATTCTGAGATTATCCTTCGTGTATGGGCTGCTTCAGCTCCTAAGGTCGGTATGGCTACAGACGTTCAATCTTTCTTGATAGGCTGGCCAGCACTGGTTGCTATAGCTACAGACTGGGCTTCTACTGCAGGCCTTGTGTAAGCCAGTAAAAAGCCCTGAATTCATAGTGAAACCAAGAAAACAGCACTGAGGTATAAGTGAATCAATGTAGTGAGGACAACCCCTTTAATGCATGGTGTAGGGATGAGTAAGTGCGCCTGTAATATACGCGCCTGGATTCCTTCCTCTCTTTCCTATGTGCACCACATGGGCTGTTACTAATGGGCCAAAATTCTGTATCATTACCACTGCAGGCAGATATTGACCTGTGTGCTTTAGTTTGACACACCTGCTCTATTTGCTCAAAAGCAGCTGCAGCAGTGTGGAGGACATTATATACTGTAGCAGTACTGAGCACTGTAGCTGTGAATCCAACATTGGGGTGAGAAAGCAATGACTCTTTATGCCTTTATCATTCTCACTGAATCTCCTCTCAGTTTTTCTTTCTCCTTATCTCCTTATCCTCTCTTCATAGACTTCTATGGCCAATTGCAAGCAGATTCCTCAATAAGGTAATATCTTTCTCAACTCTCAAGATGGAGTTTACAGTTCATTAAAGGGGTTGTATCATTTCATTAAATGGTCTTCAGAATAAGGGTGACAGTGAAAACATGCAACATTTGCAATTGGATCTCATTAGCAAAGACTGTCTTGTATTCACAGTATTCCTTATCTTCGGTTTCTAGTAAACATACTTCTTCCAGTGTGGTCGGATCCCTCCTCCTTGGCATTTCATTTGATGAGGGGCTATACTTAATTTACCATACTGGTTTCAGCCCCAGATTGACTGGTATTCTTGGAGCGTGCTTTCCTCCTCTCAACTCTGGTTTTGGGGGCCCGTTGAACAATTTCACTCTATACAGTTCAGCTGCCTACTCATTGACACTGCAGCTGTCTCTATAATCAGAAATTGGAAAATTTATGCCCGGTGCCTTATTGCTCCTGCGTGTAAGGAGACCGAAAATTGTTTGCAATCTTACAGGATATGCTCCTCATTGACACTGCAGCTGGTCTCTATAATCAGAAAAACAGCATTTTTGTGCCCCACAGTGCCTTATTGCTCCTGTGTGTTGGTACATTTTGTAAAATGAAGGGAGGGACTGATCTGTGCTGGATTCAACTGTAGCAGCCGTCCAGATGGTGAGAGTCAATGCTGAGTTCTTGGATAGGTCTGTTTAGACGGATATGCAGGTATGTAAAAAGTCCTTACACATATAAATATAGTCTGCTTAGGGATGTGGACAGTAACATGGTGGGAGGGGGGCGGGGACACTACACAGATGGAATGCAGCATTTAATAAACAGTTTATGGGGGGGGGGGGGTGTGATTGTCATCCCTTTTCAGATTAAGAAACGGCCCAGCTTGGAGGGGAAGAAACGCCCCGAATTTCAGAAAATGAGAACAGCCGAACTGATGAAGCGATACATCCCCTTTAAGAGTCAATGATCAGTGTAGGCAGCAGGTGAGGAGAAAAAGTGACTTATAAGTGATGAAAGAGGCATCTTTGTCTAATATAGCAAAAAAAATAGATGTTTTCTTACAAAGAGCCTTCAGATTCCCCCCACCTCCAATGGTTTGATACTTCACAATCTAAGGCTGTTAAGGACTTCCTGCCATTGGTAGTAACAATTGCGGCAGATTGGAGAGCAATTTTGCAATGGAGCCCTCTGCCGTCTGTATCTGATCCTATAAACAGTTGCAGAAATCCCTCACAAATTATTCATCATACTATAGCTCTGTCACATTTTAGCAACCAGTTCAAACCTTAGCCGGAGCCTAGTAGAGGAAATTAGGGTAACCACAATGGCTGTATTCACATAGAGTTTCATCAGACTAGCCAGAAGCTACATTTTCTCCAGTAATAAAATTGTGACTGGACTGTTTCTACTGCATTATTATAATTCATTATAATAAAAAGGATATATACATATTATTCTATCTGATGGTATAAATAGAGGATACAAATGAATCCCCTTACAGGAGCTTCTTGACATCAGCACACTCCTAACTAGTCAGGTCAATGGCAAATTCAACCCAAATTTATGCAGTTTGACTTGGGTAGGTCTGAATTGAATTTTGGCGAACACCACTGAAAAAATTAGGTCATGGGGTTAACTTGTACTTATTAGCAGCACACCAGATCCCGCATCATTCTAGGCCTCGTGTTGCTTCTGGCGTGGCGTCATATCCGGATTCCCTAGGTTACCCCTGTGTTTTAGGAGCTGGAAGGGACATCAGATATCATGTGACTCAGGTTGTCCAACATCCCGTCCAATGTCACTTCCACTTTTCACATCATAGAGGTGGCCTAGGGCAACTGAAAGTTATGTCGGCCCATTGCACTGGAGTAATACTGAAAGATAAGTTACCCTTAAAACATTCTAAAAGCCCTAACTGTAACTTTGAGGTGGGTCACAGTTAGCATTAGGGGTAAAGTTAGAAATAGAGATTGGAGTCGGGAAATAATTTTTCCCTAATATAAGGACAATTGGCTTCTACCTCACAGGGGTTTTTGAGTTCCTCGAACAACAAGTCTCAGCCATCCCACCGCATTATATGTCTAGCTGTCTCTGCTTAGTTTAAATGGTACGTCCTGTCTGTGGAACAACAAGTCTCAGCCATCCCACCGCATTATATGTCTAGCTGTCTCTGCTTAGTTTAAATGGTACGTCCTGTCTGTGGAACAACAAGGTCTCAGGCATTATATGTCTAGCTGTCTCTGCTTAGTTTAAATGGTACGTCCTGTCTGTGGAACAACAAGTCTCAGCCATCCCACAGCATTATATGTCTAGCTGTCTCTGCTTAGTTTAAATGGTACGTCCTGTCTGTGGAACAACAAGTCTCAGCCATCCCACCGCATTATATGTCTAGCTGTCTCTGCTTAGTTTAAATGGTACGTCCTGTCTGTGGAACAACAAGTCTCAGCCATCCCACCGCATTATATGTATAGCGGTCTCTGCTAGTTTAAATG
>JAODAL010045233.1:0-32124 GCA_025379985.1 Phyllomedusa bahiana | reverse complement strand
ACGTCAGGGAGTGACCTGGGGGTCCCGCAGCCAAATCCATTCCGCTTTTCGGCGGGCTCTGGTGAAGACTGGGGGACCCTTTTAGACTCCACTCCCTGGGTGGTCCCCCGCTACCACCTCGCCTGGGGTGATCACAGAGGATAAAACCCGGAGTCGCGGTCGGCGCCTGGGGATAGTTGTCAGCGCCGCTCCGTTAAAACCCCCTTCCCTTCCCATATAGGTTAAAATAAATGTACACCAAAGAATAACATTGTTTTGCACACAAAAACATTTCTGAAAAAACGTATGCAAACCTGGGTGCCAGGGGCAGGGCTCGGCACACATGTAATTATACATGTACACACAAAACCCGCCCCACGGCACTTTACTGCAAAAAGGGCAATACATACGTGGAAATCCCAAAAAAAGCATTTATGCAAACTACATCATGAAAAAACTTTGAGACTCTGGGTTTCAATATTTGATCAAAATGTTTAAGTGCCCACGCTTTCAACGGTCTCAAAATCGGGCAGTCCTACCTATGCTATCTTTCCCTCTCAACGAGCCAATCAGGCCCCCCATGGGGTCAACCGCCTCCATTATTCAAGAGAAAAAATAAAAAACACCCAACTTCCCCAAAAGGTTTAAAAACAATGTACACCAAGTTAAGTATTTTCTGCCCCAAAAACATTTCTGAAAAATATGCAAATTTTTGGTCAGAAAATATACTGGTGTACATTGTTTTAACCTATTGGAGGAAGGGGTGCTTCAATTTTTGGGGTTTTGTCCCCCCGCCCACTTCACAGGGTGTCTAAAAGGGGACTTTCAGGTTGGGTGTTTTTTTATTTTTTCTCCTGAATAATGGAGGCGGTTGACCCGGGGGAGGCCTGTTTGGGCCATTGAGAGGTAAGTAGATAGGATAGGGGCTGCCCGATTTTGAGATACTTGAAATCGTGGCAGCTTAAAACATTTTTACAAAATATGGAAAACCAGAGTCTCAAATTTTTTCATTAGAAGCACCCCCCACATTGACACTCTTTTGGACTATAAACCTTTGCTAAAGCTGGAGCCACTAGACCCCTGCTTACATAAGTTGTTTTAGCTTTGGGAAGCACCTTCTGCCCGGGGGAACCACTAGCCATAACGGACTTGTACCTTTTGTAAGGTTGGTTAAGGGGGCTGCAATCATGGCAAAATTAGAACAAATCTCCTGTAATAACCCACGATCCCCAGGAAAGCCCGAACCTGCTTCTTGGTAAGTGGCCGTGGCCAGTTCTGTACTGCCTCCATTTTGTTTATCTGAGGCTTGATTTCACCTTTACCCACAAAGTAGCCTAGATACCTCGCCTTTTCCATGCCCATGGCACATTTCTTTGGGTTCACAGTGAACCCGGCTTTTCTTATGGCCCCAAGTACTGCCTGGACTTTACCCAGATGGCTCTCCCAGTCCCTGTTGAAAATAACTATGTCATTTAAGTATGCTGCTGCATACTCTTTGTGGGGACCTAAGACTCTGTCCATAGCCCTCTGGAAGGTGGCAGGAGCTCCTTGTAATCCAAAAGGCATTCTGACATACTGATAGCAGCCATCGGGGGTGGAGAATGCTGTCTTTTCTCTAGCCTCTTTGGAAAGGGGAATCTGCCAGTAGCCCTTCGTTAAGTCCAGGGTGGTAATATACCGGGCTGGCTCTAGCCTTTTAATGAGCTCATCCACCCTGGGCATGGGGTAGGTGTCAAACTTAAACACCTCATTCAGCTTTCTGTAGTCATTGCAAAACCGCCACTCGCCTGACGGCTTTGGCACCAACACGATGGGGCTTGACCAGCCACTCTTTGCCTCCTCAATGACACCCAGTTTTAACATCCTTTCCACTTCCCTAGAAATTACTTCCCGACAGGCTTCGGGAATCCGGTAGGGTTTTAAATTCACCCGAACATGGGGTTCCGTGAAGATCTCATGTTCAATGATGAGGGTGAGGCCTGGCAAATCTGAGAACATATCCCTATTCTGCTGCAGCAACTCCCAACATTGTTGCTTCTGGGACAGGGATAAAGCCTCTTCAATATGGACCTCCTCAACACTGACCTCTTGCTGCCCCAACATGCACGAGGTTTCGGGAGGGCCTCTATCCTTCCACGGTTTTATTAAATTTACGTGATATACTTGGAAGGGCTTTCTGTTACCAGGCTGGTGGACTTTGTAGTTTACCTCACCTACCTTTTCCACCACTTCATACGGGCCTTGCCATGTGGCCAGGAATTTGCTCTCCACAGTGGGAACCAGTATGAGCACTCGGTCCCCTGGCTGGAACTCCCTAACCCTGGCCGACCGATTGTGTACCCTAGCATGGCCCTCCTGGGCTTTTAGCAGATGTTCTCTCACAATGGGCATCACGTTAGAGATCCTCTCTTGCATCTGAGTCACGTGCTCGATGATGCTTCTATAGGGGGTAGCCTCATTCTCCCATGTCTCCTTAGCCACATCCAGTAACCCTCTAGGGTGCCAGCCTTACAATAATTCAAAGGGTGAAAACCCTGTAGATGCTTGGGGAACTTCCCTGACCGAAAATAGCAAGTATGGAAGTAGGCAGTCCCAATCTCTGCCGTCCTTCTCTACCACCTTCTTCAACATTGCCTTTAAGGTTTTGTTGAATCTTTCAACTAGGCCGTCGGTCTGGGGATGGTATACAGAGGTTCGTAACTGGGTGATGTTTAGGAGCTTGCAGACTTCCCGCATAACTTTGGACATAAACGGTGTCCCCTGGTCTGTCAGAATCTCCTTTGGCAGCCCTGTTCGTGAAAATATATGAAATAATTCTCGGGCTATACATTTGGCTGAGGTATTCCTTAACGGAACAGCCTCAGGGTACCAGGTAGCATAATCCACTACAACCAATATATGTTGATGACCTCGCGCTGACTTCGGTATGGGCCCCACCAAATCCATCCCTATCCGTTGGAATGGGATTTCTATTATAGGAAGCGGGACTAGAGGACTCCGAAAATGAGCGACTGGGGCTGTCACCTGACAGACTGGGCAAGATTGACAGTAGTCACGTATCTCTCTAAAGCACCCGGGCCAGTAAAACCTTTGTAGGACTCGTTGCTGGGTTTTGTCCACCCCCAAATGACCACCCAACACATGAGAGTGGGCCATATCTAACACCATACGTCGGTACGGCTGCAGCACAATTAATTGCTCCACCACTTCGTCTCTCACTTTGTTCACTCGATACAGCAACTCGTTATTTACTGCAAAGTGAGGAAACCGATTATCAGCCCCAGGCTCTTGTGGAGCCCCATTTAGTACTGTACCTGATTAAGGGCGCCCTTTAAGGTCAGATCCCGGAGCTGGGCAGTCCCAAAATTCTCCCGGGAGATCAGGGACAACCGTCTCAGGGGTTACCTCCTCTTCCTCATCCCCAGCCAGTACACACATAGGAAATTCATTCCCCCTGACCGATGAGGTAGGACCACCCCCAGAAACATTATTGCACTTTGGTTGATCAGGCACTTCAGCCTTGGCCCACAACTCCCAGAACAGAGGGAAGTCCCGACCAATAATTATGTCATGCAGTAAATTCGGCACAACTCCCACACCGTGGGACACGATACCACAGTCAGTGTGCAGGGAAACCTGGGCCAGGGGGTATGCCTTAGTATCCCCATGAATACATATGACCCCCACCCGTTTCCCAGGGACCAGCTCATGTGGCAGTGTAGCAGTTACCAGGGTGACGAGGCTCCTTGAGTCCAAGAGTCCAGTTACTTTTACTCCGTTCAAACGCACACGGCAGGCGTGCGGTCCCTCGCCTGGATGAGGAACAGCACTACAGGCCGGGTAAGCGAAATACGAACAGCGCCGCCCTGCGGAGCAGTCCATAGGCTCTGTTGTAGTAGGGCATCGGGCGGCTATATGGCCGGGACCCTGGCACCTCCAGCAGACGATGGATCAGGCCTGACTCTTTGTCACCGGCACTAGTCCCTCTTGGGTCTTCGGACGCCCGTCACTGGATGATTTCGGCCACCTCCTTGGAGCCCTAGTTCCTCCTGGGATATTCCAGTATGCTGATCTCAGGCTCCCTTCACTGCGCAGGGAGTTCTCGACAGCCACATATCGCTCAACCAGGCTCACCAGGTCGTCAGCATTCTGGGGATCTCCTTGGGCAACCCAACATTGGACAGACTCAGGAAGCGAGTGAACAAAACGGTCCATTACAACCTGTTCCACCATCTGGGCCAGAGTACAGGTATCAGGCTGCAGCCATTTCTGGACCAGGTGGAGCAGGTCAAAAATTTGGGACCTGGGAGGCTTGTCCCTGCTATACCCCCAATGGTGCACCCTTTGGGCTCGGACCGCCAGCGTGACCCCCAGACGGGCCAGTATCTCTGCCTTTAACTTGTTATATTCCTTAGCATCTTGTAGAGTCAAGTCATAGTAGGCTTTCTGAGGCTCGCCGGTCAGATATGGGGCAAGGACCTCTGCCCACTGTTCTGGGGGCAGTTTCTCTCTATTCTCCACTCTCTCAAACACGGACAGAAAGGCTTCCACATCGTCATTTGGGGTCATCTTCTGTAATGCCTCTCTCACAGTCCTCCTTGCCTTAGTACTGTCACTGGCGCTGGGCGGAGGCACAGGATCCCTGGTTCTTATGGCTTCAGTCAGGAGAGCCATCTGCTGAATCAGGAGCTGGTCTCCTGTTGGGCCCTGGTTGTCTCCTGTTGCGCTTGCTGTTGCTGCACGTTACTCTGCACCAGGTGCTTAATGAGTTCCTCCATTTTCTCAGAGCGTGCTACGGCCTTTACCCAGGACATACAGTCTTATGCACCAATATTTTCCAACCTGTGCTCTCGGGTCGTGTTTGCCCGCATCCAAAACACCAATTGCTGGGGTGTCAGCTCCTAGGTAGTCTCTGGATTAGCACAGACACAGGTTTAGGTGCAAAACAAACATAAAGTTTATTGTCCCTCGGACTTGAATAACGGAAAAACAAACATGCTTCCTTCAGCTTATCACAGCAAAATAAAGACAGTCCTTGCTTCAGGGTTTACAGCCAAACAACACAAAACAACCTCACCGGGTCAGCAGTAGAAGTGTTCGCAGACACTTGGAGACAGCTTTGCCTGTCCTCACTTCAGAGAGGTTTTCAGCATAACCACACAGCTCCTCCCTGAGCTGTGTCAGCTGCCTTATATGCCTGGTAAGGCCTGGGCTGGAGTATGGGAGCGGCCGTCCCGCCCAGACTCTTGGGCCGCTCCATAAAAAAACCCTACCCGAACTACCACAAAAAATGGCTCAGCAACATAACATCGCTGGCAACACTCTATAGGGTTTTTTACATCACCGAGGCCAGCCACCTTGGTGATACATTCATTCAGTCCACAACTTTAACCCGGGGTCTCTTACACCTTTAATCCCTCCAAAGAAAAAAATATTACTCTTCATTTTTCTCCTCGCCTTCCAAGAGCCATAATGTTTTTATTTTTCCATCTACATAGACATATGAGGGCTTTTATTTTGCGGGACAAGTTGTACTTTCTAACATTGTAATTTGTTGTACCATAGAATATACTGGGAAACCGCAAAAAAAATTCTAAGTGGGGCAAAATGTGAAAAAAAAATTCTTGCGCCATGTTTGCGTGAATTTTGTTTTTGCGGCCTTCAATATTCGGTATAAGTGATGTCTTATCTGTATTCTACAGGTTGATATGCATCCGCCAATACCAAACATGTATGATTTCCGTTATGTTTTGGTGGCGTAAAAAAATTCCAAACTTTTCTATTTTTGATGAGGGAGGAGAGGATTTGTAGCAGGGTGGAGTGGTCGACAGTGTCAAAGGCAGAGGACAGGTCTAAGAGGAGGAGCACAGAATAGTGGTGTGAGGCTTTAGCAGTTGCTAGGTCGTTGGTGACTTTGGTTAGGGCAGTTTCAGTGGAGTGGTTGGGTCGGAAGCCAGATTGGAGTGGGTCAAGGAGAGAGTTGGAAGAGAGGTTGGAGGACAGCTGAAGATAGACATGCTGTTCCAGGGGTTTGGATGCAAAAGGAAGCAGTGAGATGGGACGATAGTTGGACAGTGAGGAGGGGTTGAGAGATGGTTTCTTAACCTCTTAAGGACCCGGCGGTTTTTTTTGGTGACACGTTCGTTTTTCCCTCCTCGTCTTCTGAAAGCCATAACTTTTTTATTTTTCCACCTACATAGCCACATGAGGGCTTTTATTTTGCAGGACGAGATGTAATTTCTAATGGTGTTATTCACAATACTATAGAATATACTGGGAAACCGCAAAAAATTCCAAGTGGGACAAATTGTGAAAAAAAACGTATTTCCGCCATGTTTGCGGGGATTTTGCTTTTACGGCGTTCAATCTTCGGTCAATACAATGTGTTTTCTGTATTCTACAGGTTGATATGCATCCAGAAATATCAAACATGTAGGGTTTCCGTTATGTTTTGGTACCGTAAAAAAAATTCCAAACATTTTCTATTTTTGAAATTTGCGCCACGGCGCCATTTTGTGCGACCAGTAACTTTTTTGTACTAAAGCCTACGGACGTCTGTGAGGGTACATTTTTTTGCGGGCTGAAGGGAACTTTTTATTGCTACCAGTTTGGGATGCATGTGACTTTTTTTGATCACTTTTATTCCAATTTTAATATGACATGAAATTACTCAAAAAAAGCGATTTTGGCGTTTGGAATTTTTTTCTACTAGTGTTCAGCGTACGGGATAAGATATGTCATATTTTAATAGATCGGACTTTTTCGGGCACGGTGATAGCAAATATGTGGAACTTTTTTATTATTTTATTTCTTTTATTTTTAAAATGGTGAAAGGTGGGTGATTTGAACTTTTAATATATTTTTTTTATACTTTAAAACTTTTTTTTTTTTTTAATTTCACTTTGAGTCCCCCTAAGGCGCTTCACCACTAAGGGGTGTGATCATTCATACAGCCTAATGGATTGCATAGAAAGCAACTGCTGCACAACTCCTTAACGTATGGGTATGTTAAGGAGTGGGTTAAGGAGTTAAACAAAGTCCAAAATGCACACAAGCAGCTTTTCTTCAGCAGGGTTGCAGGGTTCAGGTAAAACAGGGATGAACAGAAACAGGTTGCACTCACCAAAACAGTCTTTGAAGGTGGCAGGGTACACCAACCAGCACCTCTTAACTCAGAAGTCTGGATGGAACACAGAAAATTCCCAGACTCACTTCAGCTTGGGCCACACCACATCCAGCTCATCGAAGCTCCTGCCTTAAATAGGCCAGGGAAAACCTGGCCTGGATACATGAGAGCAGTCATCCCACCCAACTCTGAGACTGCTTCAGCAAAAAGCTGGCCCGGAATAAAACTGCTTGAAAGCAGCCATGCTATCATTTAAATGTGTCAGCAACCTAAGGCTACTGACCAAACGTATTTGGCTTACTTTGAGGATTTGCTCCTCGGTGACACATATCCATCAACAACTGCACCTTGTGCCCGGTCACAGGTTCCAGTTGCCAACAATTGTTAAGTTTGAAGGAACATTAAACCTAAAAATGAAAGCTAGAAGTAGAAATTTTACGAAGAACACAGCAGTTGAATTTTTTTGATCTCCTGCATTTTCGTCCAGACGTTGCTTTTAAATTGGGGTTCAACCGAAAATTAAAGAAAATCAACTTAATTAAACTGGCCCAGAAAAGATGGAAAATAATTTGACCATAGGGGCATGTTAAATTAAGGTTTGTCCTGTAATTAGCATCACAGGTGTCTTCAAACTTGTGATATGTCAGTCTGCCTATTTAAAGGGTATAAAGTAGTCACTGCGCTGGTTGGTATCATGGTCTCTACAACACTGTATATGGATCACTGGAAGCTACATAGAAAGTTGTTTCAAAAGATTAGAAAGAAAATTTTAGACAAGCGTGTTAAAGGTAAAAGCAATAAAACCATCTCCAAACAGCTGTTTGACACATTATACATAGGGTTAAGGTCTATGTGACTATAGCCAACCTCCCTGGATGTGGCTGCAAAAGGCTAATTGATAACCAATTGAAGAGACAGATGGTAAACAAAGAGCACAGAACGACTTCCAAAGGGATTAGAGATGAATTCCAAGGTCAAGGTAATTCAATGTCAGATTGCATCATCTGTTGCTGTCTTTGCTAAAGTGGACTTTAATGGAAGATGAATGAGGAGAAAGCCATTGTTGAAGGTAAATCATAAAAAAAACAAGACTGGAATGTGCCAAAATGCCTGTTAACAAGCAAAAAAACCTCTGGGAGAATGTCTTTTGGATAGTTGAGAGAAGACTGGAGTTTTTTGACAAGTCACATCAGCTGTGTGTTCAGAAATGCAAAAATTAAGCATACAGAGAAAAAGAGCATTGTACTTACTCTGATACTGTGAGCCAAAATACCTGTGGAAAGGTTCAGAAGTCTCATTGAGACAGCAAATGTTTGTTTTCAGGGATTAAATTAAAGGGGTTTTGCCACGAACTAAAATTGACGTGGGAAGCTTGCAAATGAAATATTTTCACCATTCACTATTATTAAAAATTCTACACTGTTTTTGTTTTAGCTGCTGCTTTAGTGATCCATTGTTTACAGCTTGTCTCCATGGGATACAACCAGGGCTGAGAGCTCCTCAGTCCTGGTCGCACATGCCTAGACATCATTTCTCCTCTCAGGCAGCTACTGAATGTTCAAGCCCCAGGTGCTGTCATTCTACTCTCGCCCTTTGTCCACCTTAGTAATTAGCCAAACAGTGCAAATAAATAAAAAAGAAACCTCAATCAGGTTTGTGCATTGATAAAGAGAAAAAAAAAAAACACAGGTTTGGATCCTGCAGGGATTTGAACCTAGGACCCTTGTGCCTGGAGGCAAAAACTTTACCTCTCAGCTACTCGCAATGCTTTACATGAACAGACCTTTCTTTGACTACAGAGAGTAAAGGGAAGGTGATGTCATCCTG
This sequence comes from Phyllomedusa bahiana, assembly GCA_025379985.1. Taxonomy (NCBI): domain Eukaryota; kingdom Metazoa; phylum Chordata; class Amphibia; order Anura; family Hylidae; genus Phyllomedusa; species Phyllomedusa bahiana. The sequence continues at coordinate 23,192 of JAODAL010045233.1, read as the reverse complement.
CTGGGTCACATGATATGCAATTCAAACAAATCACACACGCCTCTTTCTGAGCACACATAGCTGAAGAGCTGGATGCAGGAGGCAGAAAATGAGATTGTGGAAAAACCCTTTTAATATTCTATTGCACAACTTTTTAAGTCGAAGATGTGTTCTCCCCATGCTGGTTCACAGAGGTACAGCCAGCTTCAGACTTTTATATCAGTTTTGCTATTTTTAGATGAGCCTGGTACAGTAACATGGCTACCAGAAGAGTGTAAACAAAAAGGCAGAAGGCTACAGGGCTCTAAATAGTAAAGTAAGCTCCTGTGTTACTGACGAGGTACAGCAAGAAGCAATGTCACCATGGTTAGACAGGGCACCTAAAGCAATGAGAGCAGAGAGGTAACCGAGGGAAGCTTGTGTAAACAAGAAGGAGATAAAATCTCCTCTATATCTGAAACTGAGCAAAGAGCAATATATCTATCTTTGCCTACATGTTTAAAAATGATTGTAGTTAGAAAACCCCTTTAAGGTCGCCATCATTTTTGTCCAGGTCAGTTTCATTAGTTTGTTTTTAAATTTTTTCAGACAAACAATTCATTTTCATTAGTTAATTTAATTTAAATTTAGTATTACTTTTGTCGGTTTCAAGTTATTTCAGTAACCATTGTGAGTTTTTCTTTCTTTGATTGAGGGGCACCAACAATTTTGTCCACATGTGTAAGTAAAAGAGTTTTCCCATCTGACTTTTTTTATTTACAGAGCCTGCTCTTCACAGGCAGCTTCAGGCCTCCACATCTTGTTCAGGCTGTGGGTGATTCTACAGCAGTGATTGACATATGAGAACTGCTATTCCTAGCTGAGCTTGTTAGAAGGACATTAGTGATGGAGTAGTTTCAACAGCAGGACACAAGACTATAAAGCTTTAAGGTTAAATTTTGTCAGTAAGAAACATAAAGAAGCTTCTGTGCTCCTGTTATGAAACAAGAGGGAGTGAGATCATCATCCCGATCAAGGTTCTAGAGAATGTTAGAGTACAAAGACGTGGTCAATAACTTAAGGAAGCTTGTGTATACAAGCAGAAGGAGATAGAAACTGTTCCAGCACTGAAGAGAAGCAAAATCAGGACAGCAATTTATTTGATAATAATCATTATTTAACTTTGTCTACAGGTCATAGGTTAATCAATGAACTTGGAATTCCCCTTTAAGGAGTAATTCTTATGCAATAATGTTAATTATATTGAATAAACAAAGGTATCAGTGGTGGAATATACTCAAACCGACAAAGATGGTCAGCACCTCTAAACATTATGAAATGAATTGTGCAGATGCAACTCAAAAAAATATAACCAAACACTTCAAATCCTACGGCATAGACAAAATTTTGAAATGATTTAAATTGCATCGCTGCTACATCTATTATAAATAAATATCTTCCATATTCTCAACTTTAGTCTACCCACCTTGCACATCCCCAGTTTTCTGCATCATGTTGAAAACCTTGACAGGCAGGGTTTTGGTTTTAAAGGCTGCCTTAAAAAAAGCCAAACACTGATACAGAGCTGTGATGGAGACAGACAAAACTATTGAGCTATCGACCGTCAAACAGCTGATGTAGAACTGAAAATGTAATCAAAGTGTGTTACAAAGGTGGCCAACTTCAGGAGATGTATTGTGTAGAAAATAATTCATTGTCACTGAACAATCCTTTTAAGTTGTATTAAATAATACATGACCCTAACACACCGCAGAGTCTGTGCATTGCAGCATCATCGACTACCAAACATATTTACCTCTGGACCAACCCCGCATTTTTCCAACCCTACCCAAAAATGAGCAAGAAGCATGTTGGATTAAATTGGCCACAGCAGTCATTTGATTAACATACAAAACATATAAAAACATATGAATAAAAATCTGATCAATTTTATTCTTGTAAACAACCACGATTAACCAATCTGTAAAACGTTACAGAAATAAAATAATAATAAAATAATAATACTCATCTCCATCCATGGGGCAGGAGTCCTTGAAGCTAAAAAGATCTGGCATCCAAGATAGTTAAATATTCAACTATTACCCCCAGCCGCACCCACTGACTCAGGGGCACCAAAGCCATCTTGATGGCACAACTGATTAAGGACTCGCAGGGACTCAACCCTGCGGAGCCCCCCACATTCGCCAGACCCAACATAATCCACCATCAAAAACCAAGGGAATTAACTTCCATATGACTCCCCCACACCAATTTTGTACCACCAACTCCAAGGACCCCTACCTCCAACAAGAGCATGGCATGACACCTCATGCCTGCAAATCCCCCACAAGCCCCAAAGCCCTCTCAATTCCTTCCTGAAGGCCCAACGCCCACAAATCAAGCCCAACCATGTTCAGGTGAACCCCATCATTGAGCCAGAAATTGCCAACGCCAGATTCCAACTCTAAGTATCGCACAAACAATCCTCCATTCCGAGCCACAAATCCAGCCACTGCCCTATTCACTTTTATACGTACCCTGTTCACTGATCTAGCCCCCCTCCAATAATTCCGAAAAACTATATCAGACCATACTATGACCAATCCCGGAAATGATACCCACAACCTCAAAAGATCCGCCTTAATATCTCTCAACAATTCCCTAGCGGTACGTGCCCCCAAATCATTACCTCCTGCATGGATTACCAGGATCTTTGAAGGTCTATCAAGGTCTTTGGTCCTGAAAAACTCATAGACGACCCGGACCACATCAACCCTCTCCGTTCAATCCATCGAATCACTGCTACTTCTCGTGGATAGCCGAGCTGTCTCGCATCCGGCCTGACATCAGCTCTCCTGAAGCCCCAGTGGACAAAAGAATGGCCAAGTATCCATACCAAACAGGATCCAAGGGCTAATACTGAAAAATAAGGGCAACATTGTAATTATACACAAATTAACAAACTTGACACAAAAAAGACACTCACAGCAAATGCGGGCGAACATATAAACGAAACCTGTCGGATTCCCATCTACCAATCTTGCACACCAACTCAGGACCCAAACCCCCGCCTGCTGCTTCCGTTGCTGCCCCTATGCGGAATGAATGGGGGGAAAAAAACACTTAGGTTCAACCCAAGCTCAACTAAGTATCGCCTAAAAACTGCCGCAAATTGAAATTGCCTGTACGTGTTCTGCCACCACATATGCATTCAAAGACAAACATTTTAAGACCAAGTGCCGCAATAGCCATATAACAGTAGGAGACGAAGCGGACAAACTGTTAATTACTTGAACCACCCCTAAGTTGTCGCAGTGAAAATGTACTCTATTGTTTTGAAACCTGTCACCCCACAACTCCACTGAAACTACTATTGGGAACAATTCAAGCAAAAACAGGTTCTTTACCAATTTCGCAGCGATCCAAGATGCTGGCCAAGTATCTGCACACCAGAGCCCATCACAGTAAGCCCCGAAACCCGAACTACCCGCAGCATCCATAAAAATATTGATTTCTACGTTGGACACTGTTTCTCCCAAAATAATAGATCGCCCATTAAACTGAGAAAGCAACTAATTCCACATCAACAGATCTTCTCGAAGCTCGCTGGTTAATCGCACGAAATGATGAGGTGCACAAACACCCGCTGTTTCACTCGCCAAGCGCGACAAAAAACCCTCCCCATCGGAATAATCCGACATGCAAAATTAAGCTTCTCCAAAAGGGACTGCAAATCCCTCAAACAAATGTTCTGTAACCGATATGAACACCTGACCAGTTCCTGTAGAGACTCCAATTTGTCTTCTGTCAATCTGCACTCCATCTTTTCCAAATCTATGTAGATTCCAAGAAAACTAATGCATGTTGACGGCCCTACTGTCTTGTCTGGCGCCAAAGGGACCCCAAAACGCTTTGCAGCCCACTCTAATGTCCTCAAAAGCGACACACAAATCAACGAATCCGCTGGACCAACACAGAAAAAATCATCAAGATAATGAATAACTGAAGACAACCCTGACACATATCGTACAACCCACACCAAAACAGTACTAAAAGCTTCAAAATAGGCAAACGAACTGGAGCAGCCCATTGGAAGGCAACGATCAACAAAATACTGCTCATCCCAACAACAACCTAACAAATGCTAACTTTCCAGATGTACCGGCAACAGACGGAATGCAGATTCAATATCTGCTTTTACCATCAAAGAATATCTCTCATGCAAATGCACCAAACGTAACGCCGCATCAAATGACGTATACACTACTATATACATATCCGCCGGTATACCATCATTGACCGACTGACCTTCACCCCCATCACCGACACTCACTCTCTGTTCTACTGGTACTGGTGTCGCCACACCAGAAGTGCTCCCAACTGGCTGAACTGATTGCACCAAAGCATCCAATGGGGACACACATGCTACCCCAGAACCACCTAAATGAATCAGCAATTCCAGCACTGAACCCATCAAGCTCCTAACTTCCGAAACATCCACCTGGGGGGCCCCGGACACCCAAACTACCTCCAAATCCCCCCTCGCTGAAACCGAACCCCCAACTCCTCCAACACTAGCCCCCCATGGAAACAGTAAGGAAGACACATTCTCACCTGGCTGCGCGGGGGCTGTGAACCTGCCAGCTGTTGTGTTAAAATCCTGCTGAGAAACCGAGAGGCGTCTCCGGACTCCCATGTCTAATCCCATGCTCTCCCGTCCCGCTCGCTCTTCTGCTGGAGAAATCCTCAATAGGCGCGAATCTTCAGAGCCCTCTCCCTGCATCCACCCCATCGTTGATGCGCGCAGACCTCTCGACGAAGTCAACTCCACAACACCATGAACCCCCAAAGAAGCCGTGTGCATAATCTCAGGGCCCACAGCAAGCTGAACGCTGCTACCCGCTCCTTGAAGCCCCCGACTCGCATCCTGATGCTGAAGATCCGTCTCTGTCTCCCGCTGACTAGCAGCTCTGCCGACTGGACCCTCACCGTGTGTCGACTGGGGCGACCACCACCAACCGGATATTTAAAGCTCTCTCCGGCCTGGCATCCCCCGCTGAGCCCACCCGTCTTGTCGGATTCCTTTCAGCCTGGAAGAAACGCGTTCTAGCCCCTAAACGTAGCCCCCGAGCTGGAGGTGTCCCCTCAGGGGCTCCTGTGACTGCGGCTGGCCCGAGGTGAAAAATCAGGGCTAAGAAGCTTGAGGGGGTCTGGAACGCCACCCATGACGTGCAGACCCTGTCTCCGCTCCCGCTGTTCGCCAGTATTATCCCCAGCTACAGGTGCTGGTAAGCCCCCAAGCAGTGTCCCAACCTGCTCTCTGAGCCACTCTGGCCCCCTCGCCTCCACTGCTGTGCTCTGCATATTCAAAATCTCCGCCACAGATCCCATGACACGCGGCTGAGCAGGAGAATGGAGGCGCCTGTCACCTTTTCAAAGCGCCGCTCCAACTGCCACCTCAGCTCCGCGCACCCAACTAGCTCTTCCCCCGACTCCGCCTCCCGGCGGCAGTATGATGCGCACGTCCTGCGGGCGGTGTCATGCTGCGCCTCCCATGGAGCTGCGCCCGGTCCGGCGCATCCTGACTAATAAAACACAAGTAAAACAGCCATAGGAGAGGCATGTGTGTGATAATCATACTACAAAAATTCCACATTTGTAACCAAGTTTGGCAAAGGCCCTGTCAAGCAGTCTTTTGATAGATGATACACCAAGAAAGGATGTCTACTTCATCATTGCCTCCTATGTAAAAATTTAGATGGGACCTATAATTTTAGACCGCCAAATGGCACCCACAGAATTTTTCTTAACCCGCAGCTCTAATTCCCAGTGATAGACTGCATCCGAAGTTCATTTTGGACTCAGTAGTTGAGACGACCTTTATTTCCTAATAATGAAATAAGTTATCCAATAGACAGCTGACATCTAATGCAGGCCTAATGTTGATGTTCCATATTTAATGGAAAAAAATGCTAATTGTTTCACTGCTTTTGTGTTTTAGATGTATTATTGATGCACATACTATTCCCAATAGACATTTTCAAGAATGCTTATTTCATGTTATAATGACATTTAATAACAGGATGTCCATTATGTAAAAACTGAAAGTGTGGTCCTTTCTTTACACTGAATTATTCATCTGGGCTTGATGGAGAAGTAAACTTAAGCCAAATGACCATTATGTCACATTTTCATAACAAGAGTTTATAGCCTGGAAAGGAAGAAAGCATTTTCCATTTTCAGTGATAACCAAGCAAAGCACTTGAGCTGAGTGTAATCACACTCTATGCACAGTATTAAAAGTTATTATCCATTTGTTCAAGTCCAGTCATAATTTAAAATATGTGTCGGGGGATACACTTGATTTGGAATACTTGTATGTGGTTATGTTTCATTCTTCTTACCATATTGTGATGCAATGTGGTTAAGCCAGGGGTGTCAGGCTCATTTTTCCGGGGACCACATCAGCATTATGGTTGCCCTCAAAGGGTCGAATGTTACTATAAGACTGTATAAAACATAACTACATGAGCCTCTTTTGCTGAATAGTCGCGGGTCACATAAGATGAAATTAGGAGCTGCATTTGACCCACGGGCCTTGTGTTTGACACCTGTGGATTAAGCTGAGCAGCACATACATGTTATATTGCTACTTAGCTGATATTTGTTATTCATACAGTACATTCATACAGTGAATACAGTATTTCATTGGAGCTCAAATAAGCATTTATGTGTGCGTCTGTTGACATTGTTCTTGACTGTTTCCAGTGTCAAGCAGCAGAAATGTGAATATAGCCCTGTACTATAATATAGGCTGCAGCAGGAAGAGGAATGTTGTCTCCAGCTCCAAATAAAATCAAAAATGTATTAAAAATATTTAAAAATCATAACATAGTATATGATGGTCATTCAGACTAACACGTTTCAGGTTGTAATAGTACCCTTAATCATAGTTGAATAAAAACATTCCAAAGACCAAATATATACTCATACAGATTGCAATCATCTAAACCACAGCTGTCAAACACAAGGTCCGCGGGCCACATCCGGCCCGCGGCCTTGTGTTTTCCGGCCCGCGATCTCCCTGACTCCGCACGGCTGTTTTACCACAGCCGTGCGGAGTCAGTCAGCTAGTACGAGGAGAAGGCGGGACGGATCGTTTCCCTCCCACCTTCTCCCCTTGTATGTACAACGCTCGGTGAGCGCTGTACATATGGCGTCGCAGGGGGTGTGACACGCCGCTTTGCTCACATCCCCTGTGATGCTGGGTCTCCTCGTCGGCGGCCGCTGCCGCCGAGGAGATCCCTGGGAGCTGCGTGCAGGCGTAAGCGGCGTGAAGTCACGCCGCTTACACCGTACACAGCATCCGAAGTGGACCGGATCGCGCTGCACGGACACGAGGTAAGTAGCTTTTTTAATTTTATAATCATTAGGGGGGGGGCATCTGCCTGGCTACTGGGGGGGCTATGGGGCATCTGCCCGGTACTGGGGGGTTTTGGGGGATCTGCCCGGGTAGGGGGCTATGGGGCATCTGCCTGGCTACGGGGGCTTGGGGGCATCTGCCTGGGTAATGGGGGGCTATGGGGGCATTGCCTGGCTACTGGGGGGCTATGGGGGCATTTCCTGGCTACTGGGGGTCATGGGGGTCGCCTGGCTCTGGGGGGGGGGCTATGGGGGGGGATCTGCCTGGTACTGGGGACCCTGGGGCATCTGCCTGGTATGGGGGGGCTATGGGGCATATCCTGGTACTGGGGGCTTCGGGAGCATCTCTGGCTACTGGGGTATGGGGGGCATCTGCCTGCTACTGGGGGGGCTATGGGGGCCTCTGCCGGGCTACTGGGGGGGTATGGGGCACTGCCCGGTACGGGGGCATGGGGGGATCTGCCCCGGTACTGGGGGGTATGGGGCATTTTCCGGGGAACTGGGGGGTTGGGGGCATCTTTTTGGCTACTGGGGACCATGGGGGATCTGCCCGGCATGGGGGGCATGGGGGATCTGCCTGTCTACTGGGGGGCTATGGGGGCATCTGCCTGGCTACTGGGGGCCTGGGGCATCTGCCCGGCTACTGGGGTATGGGGGCATCTGCCTGGCTCTGGGGGGCCATGGGGCATCTGCCCGGCTATGGGGGGGTAGGGGGCATCTCCCCGGCTACTGGGGGGGTAGGGGCATTTGCCCCGGCAAAGGGGACTATGGGTCTGCCTGGGTACTGGGGGGCTATGGTGGCTCTGCGTGGTACTGGTACCCTGGGGCATCTGCCCGGCTATTGGGAGAAATGGGGGGATCGCCTGGTTATTTGGGGGGCTATGGGGGCATTGCCGGCACTGGGGGGCTATGGGGGATTTCCCCCCCCCCCCCCCCCCCCCCCCCCCCCGGCATTGGGGATTTTGGGGGGACGCCTGGCTATTGGGGGACTATGGGGGGATCTGCCTGGCACTGGGGGATATGGGGGCATCTGCATGGCTTTTGGGGGACATTGGGGCATCTGCCCGGCCATTGGGGACTATGGAGGCATCTGCGGCATGGGGGGACTATGGGGGCATTGCCTGGTACTGGATATGGGGGATTGCCGGGGTACTGGGGGGAAAATGGGGAAATTACATGGTATGGGGGACTTGGGGGCATCTCCTGGCTACGTGGATATGGGGGGATCTGCCCGGGGTACTGGGGGACTATATGGGGCATTACATGGCTACTGGGGGGGCTATATGTTAAATTTTCCTGGCTACTGGGGGGGGGGTATTTTGGCATCTGCCTTTCTAGGGGGACTATTGGGGCCCACAGGGAGGTTATGGGGGCATCTGCCTGGCAAATGGAGGACTTATGGGCATCTACAGGGGGTATAGGGGGCATCTATCAGTCTACGAGGACTATGTGGGATGTACCGGGGCTACAGGGGACTTGTGGTGATCTCCCGGGTCAAGGGGGGTTATGGGGGGCATCTCCCTTGCTACAGGGGCATGGGGGGCATCTCCCTGTCTACGGGGGGCATGGGGGCATCCCCCTTTCTATAGGGGGGCTTGTGGGGCTCCCCCTTCATAGGGGGTAATTACCTGGCGCAGAGGGCATATTACTCCTGGTACGGGGGCAAAAAACCTATTACTACATGGCAATATAATTCATCTCGGGGGGCTTTTATAGCCACTTTTTAAACCTAAAAAGTAGTTCAAAAATTTTGTCGGCCCCTTTAAGGTAGTCTGAGGTGAGTGGCCCCGGTGAAAACATTTTTGACACCCCTTTTTCTAAACCATCCCAAAGACATGGGGGAAACAAGAATAGAGTATGATACAAAACCTGGATCAGAAATTAGGTGCAACAGAAAACCTGGATCAGAAGCAAAAGAGAGAAAAAAAAAAAATTGGAGACAACATTCCTCTTTCTGCTGCAGTAAACCATCACCATCCACGGGGTCTTTTGTCTCCAACTAATCACACACACCTGGCCTTTACTAGGGAAGGAGCAAGCTTGGTGAGCGGACTTTTTTGTTTCTTTGATTTTATAATATAGGCTATAGTTCTGGATCACTATATAATAAGTCATGTAATGTATTCACAAGTTTTCTTTAAAAAAATTATGTAGGTTACATCTATATCTAAACAGTTTGAATATGCTCAATGGTGAACATACTCTTCACTTTTCTTTTTTATATTTAAAAACTGGCACAGGCGTCATAATTTTTACCAGTACAAATTGCGACTGTCCCCTAGGTTCAAAAAGGGGGGGATTATGGGTGTGGTCACTTTTTGACGTCAACTGAGTCCCCGCCCCCATAATGTCAGAACACCGCAAGTCTCTGCCATTCCTCATCTCGCTGGCCACAGCCCAACAGGTCTTGCCACTCTATACCCATCCACCTCTTCCTGCTGCCCACGCTTCAGTGCTGACGACCTTCTCCTTCACGCTGCTCCTCTCGGCCTCAGCACTGCATGTCCATTGCTACAGGTGAAAACAGACTTACTTTTTTACCATTTTCCTTGATATTATAAAACAAATTATGAAAGAATGACCATTACAAATAAAGCCCTTACATATCATCAAAAGGTTAAAAAAGTGTATTTCTACATGTTTTCTATGGTTATTGGGTTTAAGCACATTTATTGACTAATGTCATTATTGTAGGCTTCTTAAAAACACAAAGGTAGACATGTATGGAACTAGGACATCAAAGTGCATATTCGCATCTATTTTTCAGTGTATAATGCACCTGAATGTATGAAAGTGGTTTTTGTGAGCTCAGAAACGTTGTCTAAAGTTCATCGCGCCTCGCCAGTTTGCCACATTTAGGCGCATTAGTAATGCAGCAAACATGTATAAAGGCAATAGATAGGCTGAAAATAAAAGAAAAGTAATTAGAACAGCATGTCAGAAACTATGCTTGGTCCCAGCAAGACCTGTGCTGTGCTGGCTCTTGCTGTATGTAGAATAATGGGTGAGAGCAGCAAAAATATATTTCAAATTTAATGTAGTAATAATTAAAAATGTAAATATCTGAACTTCATCATCAGTGGGTTATTTAATGTATAATTTTAGATTATAGTTTTAGATTCTACTCATTTTAAATACATTTTATAGGGGATATTTTTATATTTTTGGGATATTATATATTTTTATTTAAATGTTTATGATATGATTTTTATTTTTTTAATTATATTTTTTATAGTTTGATAATTACCAGAAATTACTTTTTATTATTGTACTGGTGTAAGTTGAGACGTATTGGAAATTTTTTTTCTCCAACAGCAAATCTAGCTCCCCTTTGACTCTTCAGGCTCTGGCAGACCACATTGAAATAGGTCTGCCTTTCCGAGCAGTAATGCGCCTAGTTTTGCTGAACCACATTCATATACGTGTCTAAGGCTATGTTCACACGGCTTATTTTCGAGGCGTAATTACGCCCCGCAATTACGCCGTGTGGATGGGGGCGGGTGCGGGGGGCCGGTAATTCACATGTCACTTATCTCCCCCCGCGGCGGATTCGCCGAACAGGGAGAGGAGACGTAATCCATAGTTCTCTATGAGAACTGTGGATTACCTTAATGACTGGGATGTATTCCAGCCGTAATTTGCGCACTCCGGCGCGTAATTACGGACTGAAATACGTCCCATTTTAAGCCGTGTGAACATAGCTTAATAATACGAGTGTGGTGCGACACGCCCTCCAGAACACCCCCTCATGTTAGGCGCATTAGAAAGTGTAGAGTCTTACGAACAATGTGCCTAATACATTCATTAGGCGCATTAGACATTGCCTGATCATAAATGTCTCCCAAAGTTGTGAACTGGAGAACAGTGTGGTTTACAACATAAAGCACTAGGTAGTTTATGGTTGTTGTCTGGAGAAGCTAAAGTTATTATCTTCTTATTGACTAATCTATGCATTTTGGGCCTCATATACAAAACTGTCTTGGTCTAAGACTTTCTATGTTGCCCATAGCAACCAGTCAGAGCTCCCCTTTCATTTCATATGGTGCTGTAAATATAATTAAAAGGGGTGCTCTGATTGGTTGCTATGGGCAACAAAGAAAGTTTTAGACCTAGACAGTTTTCATACCTGTGGCAATTTATGTCTTTCCTGTAATATGTGGGTTAATATATATTGCTGTCTGGTGTTATGGGGCACATCTTTGTGAGTGGGCTTAGCTGACAGTGTAAGGGGCCGTTCACACGGCTTATTTCGCCGCGGATTGGAGCCGTACTGAGCGCCGGATTTGCGCTGCAGTACGGCTCCAATCCGTCGCAGTAATTACGGTAATCCACAGTTCTCATAGAGAACAGTGGATTCCGTCGCTCCTCGCCGCTCGGCGAATCCACCGGGCGGGGAGAAAGTCACCTGCACATTATCCAGGCGCAATACGCGCCGTGGATAATGCAAGTCTATGGGGCCGGCGGGCAGCGCCCCTGCCCCGCACCCGCCCCTTATTCAAGCCGGAATTGCAAGCGCAATCCGGTTCGCAATTACGGCCTGAATAAGCCGTGTGAACAGGGCCTTAGACACCCTTGTTCTATCATTAGAGTAAGGTGCCAGGGGTATTATATGGTATTCAATGTAATTGATACAGGCTGATTCATGAGATGCATGAGTTTAGAGTTTTTACCTTTGTTAGAAAAATATAAATTGATAAGCGTAATGATCAGTCATTGTTTTAGTAGTGTTGCAGAATCCCCATCCATTCATCCCACGTTATGCTTAGCTTATTATTATGCTCTGGTTCACAGTTTTCCCTCAATAGGGCCAAAGCTGAAGCTGTCTCACTTGAGCTAATGTATCAGCAGTTGGAGTTAAGTGTAGTGGGGCTGTACAATTATACTTGCCTGTCACTTGGTCATGGATTTGCTTTTAAGAGACTGGAATGTGACTTTTATAGGTAGCTTTCCATGGCAGATGCAAATTGCTAATAACTATTTTGCATCTTTGAGGATTGGGGATGATTTGGTGGTGGTCGAGTCCATTTAAGGCATCAAATGGTCTCTTCTGTGGCGGTTTAGGAGTCAGGTGGAAGTTGTAGGCCAAGTTTTTGTGAACCAATGTTAACTAATAGAGGATGTTAAACCTCATGGTGTGAAGACGCTGAGCTTTGGTAGTGTCCAACCTTAAAAATGGCATAATGGTAATATCATCCGGGTAGGGTAGGCACAGTGGTTAAGCAGGAGTGAGGATCCCCAGTAGGGTAATTGGTGCCCCTAAAGTGTACTGGCTCTGCTAGAATGGCAGCCAGAGTGTGCTGTCACTTTAAGGCATACATGCCAACTCTCCCGATTTGGCCAGGAGGTTCCCGCTAATGGGGGTCACCTCCCGCCCCTCCCCGGAAGAGTCAGTAAACTTCTTGCCGCCAGCAGGCAGCGGGGGTTCTTTAAATGACCACGGGGCCGGAGTAGCGCCGCCCGGCGATTGTCACTGACTCTGTGTGGCCGCACAGAGTCGGTCAGCAGCTGAACACGCTCCGTGCAGCTGCTCGTACAATGAGGAGGCAGGAGGGGTCGTTCCCCTGCTCCCTTCTCCCCTGTATGTACAGAGTTCGGTGAACGCTGAACATACAGATCATCATCGCAAAGGGTGTGACGCACGGCTGTACTCACACCCCCTGCGACGGTGAGTCTCCTTGGTCGGCAGCCTTTGCCGGCCCAGGAGATCTCTGGAGCTGGATGCGCTGCAGAGAACCTGGTGAGGTAAGTAGCTTTTATTATTTTATTTTTATTAGCTATAGGGGGCACTACCTGGTTACAAGGGGGCACTACCTGGCTATAGGGGGCACTACCTGGCTATAGGGGGCCACTACCTGGCTATGGGTGGCACTACCTTGCTATAAGGGGGAACTACATGGCTATGGGTGGCACTACCTAGCTATAGGGGGGCAAAACCTGGCTATAGGGTATCTACCTGGCTACAAGGGGGCTACTACCTGGCTACAAGGGGGCTACTACCTGGCTACAAGGGGGCTACTACCTGGCTATAAGGGGCTACTACCTGGCTATAGGGGGCACTACCTGGCTATAGGGGGCACTACCTGGCTATAGGGGAAACTACCTGGCTATAAGGGGACACTACCTGGCTATAAGGGGCTAGTACCTGGCTATAGGGGGCACTACCTGGATATAGGGGGCTACTATCTGGCTATTAGGGGCACTACCTGAATAAAGGGGGCTACTACCTGGCTATAAGGGGCACTGCCTGGATAAAGGGGGCTACCACCTGGCTATAAGGGGCACTACTTGGATAAAGGGGGCTACTACCTGGCTATGAGGGGCACTATTTGGATAAAGATGGCTACTACCTGGATAAATGGGGCTACTACCTGGCTATAAGGGGCACTACCTGCATAAAGGGGACTAATACCTGGATATAGGGGGTACTACCTGGCTAAGTTATGGTGGTTTGGGTTGTATTAGGTGGAGTGAAGGTTCATCCCATATCCAAAAAGTCATGAGCTAGAGGGACCTGGTGCCTAGAGGCTGCCTAGGTCGAAGTGTCCTTGATAGATTCAGCTGTATCCATATCCTCAGTACTCAGACATAATACATTAGGGCACAGCACTCATATCATGGAAGCACACCAAGCACAATTCATAGGGTCACAGCAGGAATTATGCACTACCTACAGGGACACAGAGACCACAGTATTTGGGACACAACAGACATATTACACAATTGCTAAGTTCAAGAAGAAATCAGGTACCGTAGTTAGAGTCAAGAGAGACACAGTACAGCAATACAGCAGGGAAAATCAGTGGGGACACAGCAGGCACAGCACAAGGTAGTAAAATACTGCTTCACATGTCCTGCTAAATAGCATTCAGATAACAATTTTATCTTTCCCAAAAAAAATAGAAAAAAAGAGACAGCACCACCAAAATTCAAAAACCATGTGAATGTAATCACCCATGTCTTTACAAATAGCTATGTTTCAGCCTTTCCATATGGCCATTATCAAGCTGTTATACTTTTCTCTTGCCCCCTTCACCTGTTTTAACAGTTTAGATGCATCACCACTAGCAGTCTGGCACCTCCTTTAAGAGTGACAATGTAACTTACATCTTAGGCCCTTCTTATTCCACCAGCTGTGATTTCACATCTTCTGAAAACCTGCAAAACAAATTCACAAGGACAGGAGGGTGGGAAAGACAGACATCTTAAGGGTTTAGTTGAAAAAGGAGGAAGGAGGGGTTACCACCTCTTAAATAAACACTACCACAGAAAAGGATGTGGGACCTCTCACCAATCCAAACAGGCAACCCAACTCCCCCATTTACACCCTGTCCTTAATCCTCACTGAACTGGCCAGGGCACTCAGGCAGAGCTGCATTTGAAGGGGTTTTGCTTCTAAGTAAAATTGATGTGGGAAGCTTGAAAATTAAGTAATAAACATTTTCACCATTATTAAAAATTCTGTAGCATTTTTATTTTAGCTTCTATGTTTGTAATCCATTGTGTACATCTTGTCTCTAGGGGATATGGCCAGTGACAAGAGCTCCTCAGTCTTTGCTACATACACAGCCTCTCCTCTCAGGCAGCTACTGTCAGTTTCTTCCCTGCCTAGTAATCACACACACTCACTGCTGAGCGAGTGTTCAACCCCAGGTGCTGCAATGCTATTCCCGTCCTGTGTACTCCTTAGTAATTAGTCAAACAGTGCAGATAAATAAAAAGAAAAAAGAAACCTCAATCAAGTATATGCATTAAGAGAAAAAAATCCACATGTTTGGTTCCTGCAAGGATTCGACCCTAGGATTCCCATGTTGAAAGATAGGAGTACTAACCACTCAGCTACATTGTAGCTACTCACGGCTCTTTACATATACAGAACTTTATTTAACTAGAGTGAGCACACTGTGGGAAAAGGTATGGTGATGTGAAGCCTGTTAGGTCACATGATATGCAGTTCAAACAAATCATACATGCCCCCTTTTGAACACACTGAAAGCTGAAGCATCACAAACCAGGCATGAAATGCCTTTGTGGAAAAATCAGTTTAATACAGCGAGGCCACCTTCAAGAAACAAGTGTTGGCCACAGATTAGGGTGTAGAGTATATGTGATTTAGTGCAAAAATGGTGGAAATATGTGATCATCTTATTTGTATTGTGGTGAGGAGGATCAGGGAACCAGTTTAAACTGAAGTGATAAATTATTGGATATATCATTAACTTTTATCTGAATCACTGCCAAAAACCTCCAGTTTCTTTGGGCTGTACAGAAGAATACAAATGCATTTTGCATGAACTTTTAAGTCAAGTCTAAAAATGCTCTAAACTGTGAATTGTACAGTTGTGCAGATTCTGAAGCAATTCTCTCTCCTTTACATTTACAGTTTACTGAATTGATTAACAATTACTGTAAGCGATCACAGTGATTTGACAATTTTCGTGCTTCCCAGAGTTTCATGGAGTCAAACCTTGAAAATAATTTTATTAATGTGATCATTATCTAAAAATGTGTGAATTCAGCAACTTCAATCTTTGCCATTTTACAGTACTTGTCAATTCCTTCTAATATATTGTACCTCCAAGGCTAGTTTATCTCATAAAATGAGTCAGTAAGAGAAGGTCTTGGAGCTGTCTATATTACAATATATATTGTTATCCATTTCCACTGCAGTAGTCTCCTCGAAATGAATAAATCTCTCAGAGAGATACAAAAGTAAAACAAGTAGAAATACAAACAACATATTAGTTCTGATTAATCCTTCTAGCCAAAAGGCCAAAATAAAGATCAAAGTCTACTACATGGCCACTAGTGCAAACAGGAAACACCACTCTGGAGCACCACAAGCGATGATATGGGCCAGGGAACGGAGTCTAAGTAGGTCCGTTTTTTTTACCAGAGCCCTCCGCAAAGCGGGATGGACTTGCTGCAGCGGAGCACTACCAGATCGCTACCCCTGACGTGACTTTGGTACAAAATCGTAAAGCAAGCTCATAATCGGGGACAAGCAGGAAGGTCAGGACAGGCGGCAATGGTTCATGGTCAAGGGACGGAGGCAAAATGGTACAGTACACAGTAAAAGCGAAGACACAATAGGAACGCTTCCTCTCAAAGCACAGGGCACTATCGATTTGGCAGGGACCATAGGAAAGGGCAAGGCTTAAATAGAATCAGCACCCGGTGAATGCCAATCAAAACTTAGGTGTAGTACTGCACGCGCGCCCTAGGGGGAGAGCACGTACCCAGCCAGCAACAGGAGCACACCCGTGGGGACACCCGTTATAACCATAGTGATTTGTATGAACTTGCTTTCACTGTTGTCAACAAGGCATATCCCTACAAACTGTGACACTGTCGGGTCATGTAACTGAACCTTACCTGAGAGAACTTACCCAAAAAAGAGTAGACACTCAGAATCAGAAGAAACAGAGGAACCGGTTTGTATAAGATCTAAAGGTCTCACCTTGCCGGCCAGCATTTTTCCATCGGCTGTTTGATCTGTTCTGATGGTCCTCACTCCTCTTGGTTTTGGATACAGCTTGCTTGACCCAACAAGCATGTTTGGGTTCCATAATTGATAGGGCAGATAATCCACCTTAAATGGGTTGTCTCACTAAATTGATTTATCTTACCTCAGTCCTGTTTTCTTGTTTTCATTTTGAATTCAGGGGCGGGTTTACTAGCTTCTACTAGGCTGCAGTAGAAATCAGGTCTGTAGCTAGAGCAACCAGTGCTGGCAGCCTATCAGAAGACATCGAACAGGTCTGTAGCTATAGCGACCTGAGGAGCTGATGCAGCCCATACAAGAGGGGATATCTAGAAATAGGTAGGACACTGTTAATGGACACATATTGCAAAGTGATTTGTTTTTGCAAGATCTTTAACATAAAATTGTTGTGGTGAGACAACCCCTTTAACCTTCGTTGTGCCGGTTTCCAAATTCATGTTTAGCCTGGAAAAAAGACACCTGACATCATGCAGATTCAGATTCTTTCTTTCTCTTTATTTTAGTTCACGAACACAGATTTTAATGCAGGTGCTCAGAGGCGTGGTAACAGTAACAGAATCATCATTACTTCATATTACAAGTAAAAAAAATCAATGACTTCATTTATTCCTAACACAGTACTATTGGTTAAAAACAGCAAAGTAAACCAGCTCACCAGAATAGAGGCTTCATGGACTCATGGAGACAACATAGACAATCGTAGAAAGGAAAGGGTTTGTCCTGCATCCTCTTGATAAAATAAACTTTTATTCCATATGTCAGAAGTAAAAACCACAGAGCAACAAACAGACGCTTACGCGTTTCAGGCCATGTGGGCCCTGAATCATAGAACATCTGATACAAATCAGTGAACTAAAGAAAACAATTTTCCAAACAAGGTCATATGAGATATCAATACCATTGTAAGAAAAAGAAAAAATAATTAAAAAAGCAACATGTATATTATACCAAAACCTTTCAATAGTGCATTACTAGGTCAGTATGTTTGTTTAATCCAAAAGGCTGAACATCCAAAATGCCTCCCGAGAACGTAGCTTTTGAATATGATCCCCACCCCTCCTGGGTAAACTAACCCTTTCCAAGCTCACAACTGAAAGAGAGTCAATGCATTAATTGTGTATATTAACACAGTATGCTGATACTGCCGATATATGTTGAAATTCTATAGATCTAACATCAGAAATGTGACGTCATATCCTGACCATAAGATGAAATGAAGAACTTCCTACATATTGTAATTAGAGATGGGCGAATTTCTCAAAAATTCGATTTGCCGACTTCACCGAATTTTCCGACAAAATTTGTTTCGGTCCGAATTACTTCGGGACGAATTGTGTTAAAAAACAGCTATTTCCACGCTGCACAGAGCCTGCAGGGTTCTGTAGAACGTTGTGCCATGCTTAACTATGCAGAGGGAGCTTGGTTTGGTCTTCATACAATGTTGTGTTTTAGTATGACACGCACATGACTGCCGCCGCTCTTAGAATCGCTTCACTATAAAATTCCCTGGGCACTTAAGAGGGCAAAACTGACCAAAAAACTGAAGCGGGAATGTAGCCTGATAAAGTCATGGCAGCGCCAGCTGGTAAAAAACAAGCTGAGGGCTCAGGTGGCAACATCAGTGACAGAGTGGGGAGGTGACGGCAGCACCCACAGCAGCATGAGGTCAGACAGTGGCACAATGACATTCTGGAGGTGGCAAAAACAGGAATAGGCCACAGAGTGGCACAATGACACAGTGTGGAGGGCACGGCAGCAGCCACAGCAGCATGAGGTCAGACAGTGGCACAATGACATTCTGGAGGTGGCAAAAACAGGAGTAGGCCACAGAGTGGCACAATGACAGAGTGTGGAGGTGACGGCGGCAGCCACAGCAGCATGAGGTCAGACAGTGGCACAATGACATTCTGGAGGTGGCAAAAACAGGAGAAGTCAACAGAGGGGAACCATGACAGAGTGTGGAGGTCAAGGCAGCAGCAGCATCAGGTCAGACCGTGGCACAATGACACAATGTGTAGGGCACGGCAGCAGCCACAGCAGGAGCATGAGGTCAGACAGTGGCACAATGACATTCTTGAGGTCGCAAAAACAGGAGTAGGCCACAGAGTGTCACAATGACAGAGAGTGGAGGTGACGGCAGCAGCAGCATGAGGTCAGGGAGTGGCACAATGACAGGGGTTGGAGGTGACCACAGCAGCAACAACAGTAGCAGCAGCATGAGGTCAGAGAGTGGCACAATGACAGTGTGGAGGTGGGTGACAATACCAGTCCCTGGTAAAGATGGTTGGTGGCAGATGGAGAAACTGTCAGCAGATGTGTGGCATCAGACAGGTGGCAGCATTAGAATAGTGGCTGAGGCAGTAGTTTGAATCCAGACTCATTTCTCAAAGTTTGGGTGAGGCGTCATGGCTGATGTAATCTGACACCTAAGGCATTGGTGTGTGCAAATCCTGGCCGATCCACGCCTGATTCATCTTGACAAAGGTCAGTTGTTCCACATTTCCCGTGGACAAGCGAGTTCTCCTTGGGGCAACGATGGCCCCCGCCGCATTGAACACCCGCTCTGATGCCACACTACTGACCGAGCAGGACAGCTTCTCCACTGCAAACTAGGCAAGTTGCGGCCACACATCCAGTTTGGCTGCCTAGTAGTCCAGCGGATCTTCTAACTGGGGTGGCAGAGTGCATCTGGACAAGGAAATGATGGCAAAGAGAAACAGCTCCCTTCTGCAGAGGTGGTGGATCCTTGACTGGCTGCAATGGCATACGTGCCACTGGGCGCTGCTGCTGCTGCGGCGGCGGCAGGATGGACCACCACATCTGAGCCACAGATCTCCCAGGCCACCGGATGGTGACGACGCATGTGTTGACGCAGGGCCGCGGTGCCAACGTCAGCTCCCTGGCCACGCTTCACTTTCTGCCCACAGATTCTACATATACTCATATTCGGCTCCTCCGGTGTCTAAGCAAAGAACTGCCACACCCCCGAATAGCTGATTTTACTGCCAATTCTCCACACTGAGTGACTACTACCGCCGCTGCCTCGCTGAGCCCAAGTGCCGCTACTTTCTTGGACCTGCGAAGCGCATTTTCTACCCCGTGGCGGCTTGGCTCCTGACCTCACACTGCTGCTACCCTGCTGACTCACGGCCACACAACCCACTTTGCTGCCTGCACCGCTGCCTGATGCGCAAGCTGATGCCCTCTTCTCCTGACGATGATGAAGCCCTTGCTTCACCCGGCTCCCAAGTGCGGTCGGCTACATCATCATCGATTTATGTTTCATCGTCACTGCTGTTCTCATCACCGGTCTTGGTATGCAGAGGCTGACCCCTCACAACATGACCTCCCATGACACTCTCCACATCTATAATTTGCCGCCTACTGCAAGAAGAAGGGGATATTTGCCCAATTTCTTCGCTGCCAAGTAGCGTCTGACTGTCCTCCTCATCCTTGCTGTATAGTGGCACTGAGCCCAGACCACATAGTAGATTTCTGGCTGAGGGAACCAGATGGGACAGAGGCGGGTTGAGGACAGGTGCGGGCCATGCCAACTAAGGGTTGTGTCTGACATTCCCACCGACTCTTGGCTGGGGTTGTCAGATGTCATCTAGGAGGAAGTGGATGACCTAGTCAACCAATCAAGAACCATTGGGTTGCTGAACAACACACGGCCGCTAGATGACACTGGTAGTTCTGGCCTCATTGAGTGACCCCTGCTGCGACGTCCCCTTGCTGTGCTGCAACCTGTGCCTGCTCCAGGAATGTTTGTGCCACTGCCACTCGCATGTGAAGAGCCTGCCACCTCTCTGTCTGACATACTGTTTGTTCTAAAATGTACAGACTCTGTTTAATGAAGATATCTGTATATGATAAATACACACCCTGTATTTGACTCCAAATGAACCCACTAACAAGCTTGGGTAACTCTTGGATATAAATTGCGCACAAATGGCCAGGAAAAATTTACTTGTATGTTCCGTTTAAAAATACTGTATTTTACTGAATATAAAAGCACAAACAGGCTTAATTAACCTTCGGATATGAATTATGCTACATAATTTCTTCTTTGGCGGTGAAAAACAACGTTTCTTTTACGAAGTACAACTGCAGAAAAATACTTAGTTAACCCTTGGATGTAAATTGCGCAAAAGAAATGTGCTGCCAACAATTACCAGCTTTGTAGCGTGTTAAAACGGCATGTATTTTACGGAACACAACAACAGAAAAACTCGTAATTAACCTTCGGATATGAATTATGCTACAGGCAAAATTTCTTCTTTGGCGGTGAAAAAGAACGTTTCTTTTAGTGACCACAACAGCAGAACAACGCTTAATTAACCCCTGGATCTAAATTGCGCAAAATAAATGAGCAACCAAAAATTAAGTGGTATTTGGATTGTAAAAACGCTGTTTCTTTAACTGAATACAACAGCAACAGGCTTAGATAACCCTTGGATATTCAATGTGCTCAAGAACTGAGCAGATAGCATTAAAATGTATATGCAGCTGAATTGGACGCACACTGGACTTCAGTTCCAATACCCACAAAATCAGAAATAGAACGTAAGAGAAGCAGTCTCTCAGAAAAGCTGTGACACCCCCCAAAAAATCGCTGTATAAAAGTGAGTTCTTTAGTATGAGATATCATGAGCAGCAGCAGCAGCTTCCCTACTCAGTACAGTGAGAGCAGTGTGAACTGCCAGTGTCGCGTCCGGACTTATATAGTGCGGTGACGTCACAGAATCCCGCCAGTCTCTGATTGGCTTAATCTCTGTGCATGTCATTTAGGTTACGCCTTTCTTCCTCCCAGACTTCTTTGCCCCATGTAACGGCATGTGCTTGCAGCCATTTTATCAATTAAAAACACACTTTGTTCCCGCGAATCACCCAAACTTCCACTTCATTCAGAATCGAAGTTTTCCTGAAATTCTAAACGAATTCCACTTCGTTAGAATCAATGCGCCCATCTCTAATTGTAATTTACAAGTCTCACATGAGATTACATATGCTACAAAGGTGGTGTTTTTCTGGGTTATGTATACAAATAATTTACCTTCCAAATTTTCACTATTCAAGGTTTAATGTATATCTCCTATATTATCAGTGTGTGTAGTGTTGTAACCACTACTATAGCCATTACTGAGGATTCTTATGGCTTTCTATAAGGCTGGGGGCCTCGAGCTATGTATGGTTCAGAAGTTAATGGTTTGGGACTTGCTATACAAACAGCCCTGGGGCTACTCTAGGTCATCAGGGCTGACTGTACAGATATTCCTAGGCTCCACTGACATTCTGATGACCCGATGTCCTGATGACCCGATGGAGCAGGGGAATGCCCTTTGATTATGCCATGGTCACTGACAAAGGGTTAAACGCCGGGGATTGGAGCTTTTCTTCGCTTCCCACCACTTACAGAGACTGCTCTAGGATCAGAGCTGTTAACTACAGCTCTGTTCCTAGCCCAGTTGCGGCGCTTGGAGCTGCAAATCCTTCTCCGCCCACCATCTAAAGCCAGCGGGCAGTCGTTAAAAAGTTATGCTTTGGTTCAAAAAACTATATCAGAAACTGCAGTGCTATATTTCCTGATAAAACAATACATGTGAAACATCCAGTTGCTGTACTTAATAAAAGTAAGCCATGGCTTGTGGCATTATTTAAGTATAAAAACTATCAAGTCTTTCTAAAAACAGGTGACCCTATTAGCTCCTGTACTCAGTGTTGCCATCAGAAATGTCAAGGCTCCATACAGTTAAAGCACCTTCCCTCTCTCCCTTGCCAAAAAAAAAATCTTGGCTTTGTGTGGTAAACAACAATAAGACTATGCCCACAAGACGTGTATGTAAAGAGGTTTATTGTACTAACACAAAATGTGCAATATGCATTAAACCAAAATTTGACCGGTGCAAAAGTATGGGCACCCCAACAGAAAGGTGGCAGTAATGTTTTGTAGATCCTCCGTGTGCCAAAGTAACCGCCTCTAGGCGCTGCGTGGAGCTTGGAATCAGTTCCTGGATCCTGGATGAAGGTATTTTTTGACCATTCCTCTTTACAAAACAATTCAAGTTGAGTTAAGTTTGATGGTCGCCGAGCATGGACAGCCTGCTTCAAAAGATCCCACGAGATGTTCAATGATATTCAGGTCTGGGGACTGGGATGGCCATTCCAGAACATTGTAAATTTTTCCTCTGCATGAATGCCTGATAGATTTGGAGCTGTGTTTGGGATCATTGTCTTGCTGAAATATCCATCCCGGCGTAACTTCAAATTCATCACTGATTCGTGTACATTATTCTGAAGAATCTGCTGA